>OMNW01000300.1:3494-33300 GCA_900303245.1 Selene dorsalis | reverse complement strand
CCTGCGTCTTTTTATTTGCCCGATACTATATCATCCTCGTGCAGTGAATTTGTGCATGCAAAATCCTATGCTCCTCACTTTATAGTTAATATGGTTTAACCTTGTCCTTACTAGGGCTCCTCTCTAATGCTGCTCTGCTCTCTGTCTTTCACAGATTTATCAAATACAGACTCCAAATAGCAGTTTTAAAGAAGAGACGACAGCACTGTGGTCCTGGACACTGTCACACCTCACCAGAGCTTTGTTATGGGAAAAAAACTCAGAACTTTTTATCCTCTGTTATGACAGACTAAAGTGACGCAATGTAAAGAGACTACAACTCCTCAGTTGTTATCAAATGATATTCATTCCACTGTGCTCTAAATAATGAAGCTGAGAAGGGATTATTTATTTTTCTAAGAGGCTTGATGAATTGCTTTGGGGGGGTTAGTTTGTTCAAACCATGACAATCAGGTACACAGGGCCCCTTTGAGGAATGAAATGCTCACCCTTGTCTATGACATGTTCACTGTCGAAAGTTTAGGAGACCTGCAGCAGCAGTATGCTACATGCACAGGCTGTATTTCAAGTTCATGTCTAGTGCAAAGACTTCCCTTTACTGATAGAGGGATGCTAATGACAATGATGTAGGTCTCTTGCCAACATAACATCTATTTACCTGTGTTACCAGTGCTCACAGCTTTTTCAGCGCTATCTCCCCCTGTCTGAATAAGACAGAAAGTACCGAACTGATGTTTAGACAACTCTGACAATTATCCAAAAGCTCTAATCAGTTCATGCTCCCTGACATTAATGCTGTAACTCCAACCCAGAAGTTTCTGTATTTAAGAGAAGAATTTGTTTATTATCACTGGGTCTTTCCTGCTGGTTCCCTGAAATCATTCATGTTTGCCGTTCTCCTGTTTAGACTTTATTCATGAAATCACTTACCATTAATCTCCTACTATCTGTTCAATATGTATAAATGTTTATATGTACCTTAATGTGAATGGAACCTGCTGTTGTAATTGTATATTCTTCTTTGTCATCTCATCAGGTGAAAAAATGCTACTTTACTCCACCTCTAAAACTGTCTAACTGTCCTCTGATTAAATCAGAGTTACTGTAAAACACAGGGGAAATACTTTTTGCCTTATATATTTTGTTGGGAGTAGATAACTTAATTGACACTGGATGGGATGAGCTGATGAGCTCATCAGTCAAAACTGATCAGAGGATGAAAAAATATTCAGCTTTTTCTTGATAAGTTTTGCTCACATGATAAATATTTCTTTATATTTACTGAGGTGAGTTATGATATGCAACATTGTTTACAATTCACATCGCGCATGTGAACGCAACACTGTGAATATTTCATTGACTTCTGATTCTGTATTTGAATTACAAGTCTGTTATGAAATTTGTGCCCATTAAACTTTTTTTGTTTGTTTTTTACTGAAAAATGACAAAACTGTTTTTGTACGTCACCTGACAAACAGAGATTTAACGAATATCTTTGTAGCTGTACTTTGGACTGATTCAGTGTTTGTTTTAGATTTAATTATAACACTTGGAATTCCTCAAATGGAGCGAGTATGCATTTCTGATGATGGTTTTGGAAGTTTTGTAAAAACTGAAAATTTTTATATCTTGCCACCTGCTTGTTTTTGTCATTTTTATATGTTTGTAATGAATAAATTGTTTTATTCTTAATGTACCAGACAGAGAAAGTGTTGTTTTTCTTTAGCTCTTTGAGGGCTCTTTTTCATCGTCTTTCTCAACGTTGACCACAGCTTTAAAGTCCAAATACAGTCTTATTGTGAATTAGCAACATAAAATGCAGTCAAAAGAGAAAGCATGAGATCGACACATTTCCAGAGAACAATTATTTTGCTTGCACAAGGGACATCAGTCATTTATCATAAAAGTACTTTTCATTGAGTAATTGCTGAAATTTCCTGCTTGCCAAGTCTAAATTTATGTTGCTAAAAACCTTTCTTTGCTGTACTAATAGTCCCTAAATGTTTACAAAGCATTTAAAATCAAGATGCTTAATTACACTAAAAAATCTGATTAGGCACACCCAAGTATAAACTAAGAAGGAATTAAAATATAACATATAAAATGAATTCCAAATTGCAATTTTATACTGTGCTTTTATTTGTTATTGTCCAGCTGAGGGCGACAGCGTGTGTGCTGCTCACAGAAGTTTGGTCTTCTTAAGATGCCGTACAAGTACCAGTCTCTCTCTCTCTCCCTCTCTCTCTCTCCTCTGACATCCGGGATACTTAAACAATTGCGGGCGGTAAATTTCCTCACTGCCCATGCATCGGTCAGGTCTGGCAGGTCTCTCAGGTCCAAACATGGGTCAACATGAGTAGTCACTCAGATGTGCTCTCTGCTATCAACACTCATATACACTCATACATGTGGCCCACCTACTGTACATGTGCCATGGTTACCCATAATAACCAATACCATCAATTAAACAAGACAAGCCAACTGCTCTTTAACTAAAGCATTTATATTGTTTCAGGTAAGAATTCATCACAATACAGACATGTATGTTGTCACAGCAACACCAACTTCCTCTATTTCTTTTTCCATCTCATTGTCTCAGCTCACTTGGTTGACATACGCATAACATGTTTGACCATGTTGCCGATACCATCAAAAATGTAGTGATAGTGGTACTCTGTTTCCCACATGAAGGTGGGGGTGCTGACCACTTTGTTCTTCTCATCCACATAGGCCTCGTGCAGGAAAAGGTCAAGGTCAAAGCGGGAGTTGTTACAAAACAGAAATAATGACACAACAACAGCACATTTAAGTGGGTTCTGTTACGCCAGTGTTGAATAGAGATTTTTGAAAGGATATGTATGGCTCACGGACAGTGTGGCGTGCACCCATGCCCTTTATAGTCTGCACCATGTTTGTATGGGGCCAGTTCCCCCAGCGAGTGTTGTCGTCTCGCTCGTAGCCCATGGTCACCTCGATGCCGGGCAGCACACGGCAGGCCAGCAAAGGAGCCATGCTGGCCAGTCTGAAAACAGGAGCAAACATATGAGGTGAGATTTTTATTAGATCAGGATTAAAACTTATTAGGGTGTGAGAATAATTGCCTTACCGGTATCAAACAGGAGGGAGTCACAGATAGAGAAAGAAAAGCTCAAAAGCTCCCCATGCACAGGGCACTGGGACAACAGTGTGACGCTCAGTGTGCTCTTAGAAAACTATTTAATACTGTCCTTAAGACGTGAGGCAAGACAGTCACCAACATATAAAATGCCAGCAAATTAAACATACTATTTTGTGCAGTTTTAGTTGGATTATATAGAATTAAACTTAATTTTCAATGTAGTTTTTAAGTGAGTGGTTGTTCCTGCTGATTAACATGACTTCAATGGCAAATGAACCTGGAGTTGATGCCAACAGGAACTTCTCCAGCTTTAATCCCATTTCCACACTTTAACCAGCAGTCTAGCAGCAGACTACATCTGATGTAACACACAGTATGTCCATCCACTCAGGTGTTGTCTTATTTGTGCCTTTGTGTGGGCTGAGCTCCTAGTATTATCACTGCTGGTGTCAAACTCGACCAGAAACAGACTGATCGTCACAGGTCGTCACAGGTGATCGTCAGCGTCACCTGAGCAATGTACTCAGCCAAAGTGGAAACAGCTGTGTGGGTGTGCTGTCCCTTTAGATAGTATTTACTGAGGTTTTCAGCAGTGCAGTCTGGTCACAACTTGTATAAATGAATAGAGTACATTTTACTGTGCAGCTGAAACAGCTGCTTAGGTTTGCATCTTTCTTGCTGAAGGAAAAGCACGTGTGACTATTCACTATGAAAAAATGGGCATGTTTTGTTCAGCTGTACCAGAAACACAGTATAATCTTACAGTACAACTGCAGTTTGTCTTGTAATCTAAGGGGATCAATGCAGTCTTGGTTGTTTTCATACAGTGCGGCGAGAAGTAAAACACATTTACTTCATGTGTAAAGTGATTTGTTTCTAGTTTCCATGAAGACTGACAGAGAGTAACAAGCCTGGACATAATATCAGTCAATAGTTGTCTGTCTATTGTACATGTTTCACAGATATGAAGAATTAATGCTTTTAGTGCCTCTGGTTGTACAGTAAAAGGCACACAGGTAACACACAGAGGTCAGAAGTTATGTTTGACTGCTGCTACTTAAATATACTGCTTTAAAATGTCAGAGAGGGCAAATTCTGATCCACGGAAGCATTTTTTGAGCTGAATCTAAATAAATTAAACTTAAAATCCACTTTTGTTGACAGTGTGTGGAAATGTCTGCTGAGGTTGAAATTCACTCCAGTCTGTGATTATGTGGAGTAGTTTATCTATGTGAAGCACTTCCTCAGGCAACATCGCCCCACACTGACCCTCAGGGTTGCAAAGTGAACCACAGCTCACAGTGAAGTAAGAGACATGCAACCTCCAGAACAGCAGGATGTAGCTAATGTTTACAGAGTTTACAGAGACAAACTGGTTAAAGCTCAAATGTAAACCTGCATATCTTTGTAAAGTAAAAAAAAAGCCAAAACAAAACATTTCTTTAAGTAAGAGTGCAGGATGCAAGTGAAACTCTGCTGAAATCTGATGCCACACATGAGGAGGAGCTGCAGCTGGGAGGTCTGCACTGTGGGGGGGCTGCAGAGGGGCTGTCTCTAAGGTTGCAACCAAGGGCTAAATTACTGCTTTGAGAAAGACTGTCTGTTTCTAAATATATATATATGCTGCTTGTTTTATCCACAGATCAGTTCAACAAGACACCAATTACATCCCTGACAGAGCAGAACAATGGAGGTGGGTGTATCTGAGAGCAGTGAGGCATCTGTCAGCTGCAACAACATGTGAGACCAGTGATACTTCTGACTCCTACACTGTACGACTACATCCACCTAACACATGATCCATCTTTGTTTTACATTCAGATTCTTTATAGGCATTTCTATAACAATAGGAAAGATTAGCCTACACTGCTCTAATCCTCAAACGATTGCTCTAGCAAACTTAGATAAACCTGTGTTGTCATGGTGACAGCTACTTGATCACATCATCAGAACCCCTGTCTCCTGTCTCTTGTCTCCTTTCTCAGCCAGAAGGATCAGTCTCACTCTGCCAGGCCCTGTGGATTAGTTTGTCTGGTCTCACTGTCTTCATGTTGCACCACACTGACAGAGTAAAGACTGATTTTACTGCACCTGCTGTGTCTCCTGTGATCACTGGGAGACAAAGTGGAGGATTTCACCAGATGGTCTCTGAATTAGTGCCTCTTTTCACAGGCGAAAATGTGTGTCTAAATAGCAACAGGCACACTTTCACAAACTTTCTAAAATTAAAACACTGTAACTAAAAATAAAAGAGTGTCTTTCTAAACTTGTGTTAAATTATACTGCCTTTATTTTATATTTCATTTTTTAAGAAGCATATTTGTGAATGCTTAACATTTTGTGAATGTTTCATTTGATGTATCTTAACGTATTTTAGGTTATTTTACTATCAAGAAATATCCATACTTTCATTACAAGATTTAAGATTTAGTTTCTGGAAAAGCACTATATTGACCATATGAAACCAAATAAAACTCAGATGATATCAAACTATACAAATATCTAATCTTACCTTTATTTACACCATATTACAGCCACAATATTCTTTGTGCAAACTGTAAATACTGATGCTCCTTGTTCATCTATAGCAGCTCAGTGTGCTATATTCTGACTTTTTCCTTTCTACATCTGCTGTAGTGTCCCAATTCAATTACAGGGATTGTTTAAATCTGGCAATTATCAAGTCTAATGTGATCTAATTTAATCTCATTAAAAGTGTGGTGTCAGTCAGTTACAGTCTGCAGTTTTGCCTCCTTCGTGTTAAAATGTGAATTTTAGGTGGTAAAAATAAATCTAAACAAATGCTCCCCTACTATTTGAATCCATTGCATGGGCATAAGTAGATTTCTAAAGTACTGCTCGATGAGCTCAGATAGATAGATAGATAGATAGATAGATAGATAGATAGATAGATAGATAGATAGATAGATAGATAGATAGATAGATAGATAGATAGATAGATAGATAGATAGATAGATAGATAGATAGATAGATAGATAGATAGATAGATAGATAGATAGATAAACAACAATAACAGTTGATACCTACCCAATAGGCTTGCGTGAACGGTGGAAGTCTTTGAGCACCCTTTCCACATCGCTGTGCAGTTTGCAGTCTTTGCCATCCTTCACAAAAGAGGATCTGAGAAGTTGAGAGTTATATACAACTGTCAGTCCATCTTCACCGTGCCAGCTTGTACATGTATCTCGTTTGTCTTGGTTTATTTTAGCAAATATTTCACTTGTACTTGATCCTCACAGATTCTTAGTGACACCGTGGCCTCCAGGAAAGATGACAGCATCAAAGCTGTTGACGTCCAGCTTGGACAGGTCCTGCATCTGCATCATTCCCTGACCATGACTGAAACGAGCCGACTCCGTCATCATGTTCCTGTGTAACGGCCAGAAATAATCATAAATACTACCTTGTGGAATTAGTCGGTTCAGGTGAGTCACATACAAAGCCAAATATGCCACTGGACCCTTCTATGACCTAGATCTATCCATATCTCCTAACAAGCCTACCGGTTCTCTCCAGAGGCAGGCTGTTTCCTCATGTGGTCCATCACATGCATCTGCTGCTGATTTGGAGAGAACATCTGGAAGCGAGCACCATTACGGCTGAGGTGGTACATGGTGCTGAGGACAAAAGTTGTCAGTTAGCACCTCTGCATGGCCGTATGTTAAAGCAACAATCCTGTGCTGGGTCATACTCACTATACTCCCTCATGGACATCAGTCCCGTCCCACCAGCCACATCCTGAGAAAACCTGGAAAGATTCACATATCACATTGATGCCTGCTCTAATATTTTGCCAACCTTTTTGTTTCCTGCTGTTTTGTTGAATCTTTCACTTACCACTGCAATATTGGTATTTCCCCAGTTGCCATAGTCACCATGGTGAACAAAGCAGGCAGGCTGGCGAGAGAGAACAGCCAGTGTTTGTTTGGACAGCAAAGTCCTGGTTGCCAGCATGATTTAGCTTAGATCTCACTGTGTTAGAAGAAAATGTGACTTAGCTGTTCTCCACAGAGCCTGTAAAGACTTTGATGGTTGTAGTATTGCTTCTGCAGTGGCTGTCTGTATATATACCACTAGAGTGTGGCCAAGTGACGTTTCCCCATAAGCTCTATTTTCTCAGAAGCCCTGTCCGACCTATTCCCCTCCTGAACACCCTTCCCTATTAATACCTTGTTTATTCATCTGATTAACTTAAGTAATTTGGACAGAGTGACACTTTAGCTTTGGAGAGTAAGATAAACATGCAGCACCTTAACCCATGAAATATCTTAACCCAGTTCAACTTTAACTCTTGATCTAGTATTTGAGAGGAGAAAACTGCAAACATCTAAAATATCTCTCTAAAATATAGCATTATATCTTAAGGCTCTGTTTTAAAAATCATAATAATGAAGACTTTTATAAATCATTTTGCATTTATGTGCAGTCTGTTGAACACACTTCTTACTACCGTATATATGCTACGCCTTTACACAGCACAAGGCATAGTGTATGCCCTTTAAAGTCCATTAGGTTGTAAGGCTCTTACTCACTGTAGTGCCAAGTTGCGTCTTCGATGTCTAGACAGTGAACCCAGAAATACCTTGGTGAGACGGAAATGTCAAAGTCAATATTCTGTTGAATCAAAACCAAAGCTCCGGCCGACAGGCTGCACTTGGCAGAAGGAGATGATTCAGAGTGAAGTTACAGATCACAGACATGAAGCAAAATATGGCATTTACTTTATTATGACCACTTTTTATGTATAAACGATCAATATTTACACACTGGTGATAAAAGTATAGCAACAGTTTGGGGAACAAAATGCAGAAAATGGTGCGAACAGAACAATATACAGCCGACTAGAACCACCACGTCAATCACAATTTTAAGCCTCAGCTGGCGTCTTAACGTGGGACGTTCCCTTTAAAACTCTGCCGAGAGGTTTAAAATTTGCACACAAAAGACCTCATGCACAGCAAACACATAGGAAACTGTCACATATGGCAATCACAAAGTACAAAGAAGGTTTCTTTTTGAAATCAAATCCAGGAAACATGACAGTACGTGGTGAGATTTCTGTTACAAATTTTAACCCTTACCCTGAAACATACAAAAATGTTTCTCCATTTCTCTGTGGCTGCTACCCCTAAAAAACATCACATGCCATGAGCCTTTAAAAAAAACCAACAAAAAAAACACCACAAAAACCTGTCTCACATTTTTTTTGGACAATTTACTAGTGTTATTTCAAGTACAGATGTGAATAAATAAGACTAAACCAGTGACAGATGCCTACAAAGCAAAAGAGAGGAAATAAGACACAGCACATACAACTAAATAATAAATAAGGTCCATTTGATATTTCATATAAAAAGGAAAAGTCTAAAACAATCTTCTCAGTGTATTTTTGCGTTTTTGCTGTATCAGTAAATTAAAATCATACACGTGGCAAAGCATATCAAAAATTAAATCAAAACAATGTTTAACAAAGCTCCATCCACGTCCAACGAAGGGCAACACAACCGCTGACAATCTGTTGACAGCTCAGCTTCATTAAATGGCATCGATCAGACTGTGGCTGTTTCATCAATTAACTGTGATGAGCCATTGTTGGTCACTCCTTGCAGATGAGTTTGCTTTACATGTAAGGACCAAATCCTAAAAGCCATTTACATGCAAATTACAAACAACTTCAGTGGCGAAAGAGAGAATCATCTCCTAAATTTCTGCCACCACTTAAGAAAGCTTTCATGCACCCAAGCACTGTCAGTCAAGGAGTCTGTGTTCATTACAGAAAGTATTTGCAAAGGTATCCATTTGATAAAGAGTGGGATTTGCTCATCAAGCCAATAGCCGTGCTGAGAGAGAAGCGTGAGTTAGCAGGGCCAGTTTGGAGGCATTAGGGCGTGTATGCAGGTGGTGGCTGAAACTGGTTGGCAATGTCATAGTCAGCAGGAAACGTTTCACTGCTGTCCTCCATCTCTGAGAGCAGCTCTAAGGCCTGCTCCTCCTCCTCGGTGGGGTAGTGGCGCAGGAGGTTTGCGGCCGTCGCGAGGATAGAGGCTCCACCTGCGCCCGCCACCAGGTAAAAACTGATGGCGAAAGTGACATATATGAGAGAGCCGTGGTACTTTTTATGTTGCTGCTGTAATGACAAGATGAGCTCTGAGGCCCAGTAGCAGAAGCCTATCACCGTGGCACACTGCAGCACTGTGGAGAGACGGAGAAACAAACATTGAGTGATCACTAATGACATGTTTCTACTTTAAAAGTCTGAAAAGAACTGAAGTATGACAGATGAATACCTGTGAGAATATGTGCAAATGCATATCTGCGTGTGATCTTCAGTGCAGGGTGTTTGGGTCCAAACACATCCAAGAGGAAAGCAGTCAGGCTGCACAGGATGCCCAGGAAACAGAAGGCAGCGATCACCCTCAACAGCAAGATGGTCTGTGGGTTCACACAGTAATCTGGAGGACACAGAGACATCATACACTATTACAAGTGATTTACACAGGCTGATTAATCTCTGCTGCGGGTTTTAACGAGCTTGAGCTGGTCCTCACCATCGAGAAGCTTGGGATCAATGTATCCCAAGACATCTGCCACTCCCAGCTCTTGTCTGGGACAGGTGCCTCCGTGAACCCTGAGCCAGGCCGGTTCCGCCAGAGCGGTGCACAGCGCTGTGATGGACAGGGCTCCGGGCAAAGCCGACACCAGGCTCCGCTCCGGCTGTTTGGGCAGGGAGGTGCCTCCTCTCCTCCTCCGGCCTCCAGGAACAGTAGAACCCGGTGGGGCGTACATGGTCATCCACTGTCTTTATCGTCTGTTGTCGTACTGTTACCCCTGTATTAACAGTAGTGTGACTGCAGTAAACGCTCCGATGGTGACGTTGAGGTCAGTCGTCTGACTAACACAGTACAGCCAGTTAGCCCGCACGGCTAAAGTTACCAGGGCGATGGACGGATGACAGCGGCCCTGTCGCTTTGTTCACGGCGATATCTAATGTTTCTAAAGGAATGTAACCTTACGACTATGTCCCCGATAGAAACAGACACGGTGGCTGACTGACGGGCAAACAATAGGCAGATGGCCTTCAGGCCTGTTAGCTGTGTTGTTGGTGTCTGAGGGTAACTCACGGCTAACGTCAAATGTCACCGATTGTCATACGAAAATAAACTTTATAGAGACAAATCGAATAAACAACTACATATGAACTACTTTAGTTACCTACGGCGACGAAAAACGGCCATCAATTTGGAAGAAAAACAAAGAGAAAACAAAACAAAAGCAGCTTACGCTGGCTTCCTGTAAAATATCGACTTCCTTATTCACACCATTATTCTTCGTGGCTTCAGCAGACTGCAACCTCAGCTCATGTGTCGATCAGTGCTACCACCTGCTGGTGACTCCTCAACACATACAACAACAGCAGTAAACATGCTTTCCTGTGGTTATTTTATTAACGTCATTAAAAAAAACAATATTATTTTTAAACAAAAGAATGACAAATAACATAAAACATACAGGGTGGTGACCGCACTATTGTATACAGCTGTAAATAGCTTAATTACGTCGATGCACTTTATCTATTTGTAGACACAGAATAAGCTGCAAAGACCTTCTACAATATATTACCCCGAGGCATGATAAATTATTATGGAGCCACAAAAGATGATGACGCAACCATTAATTAGTACAACAATTACATTCGTGACCTAAACTAAATATTTTACGGCGACGGCACCGCTGATTAATGATTTACGTTTCCATTTTGAATGTGATACTTGTCCATGTGACGCAAGTTATAGTACAGTTTTTCATTTCCTCTGTCACGAGCATATGCAGTCTGTGGTCACGAGAGGAAACGAAGAAAAAAAACAACAACCCATAATGCTTAGCGTAAAGCACCTGATAATCAAAGATGGCGGCATTTCCGATGTGACAGTTTTTGTGAACTTTTGTACTTTGTTCTCTGGTGGAAGTAAAGTCCTTGTTTCTTTGTCCCCAGCTCCCTTTGAACTGGACCAGTGACTGCTGCTGTCTGGGAGCAGTAGCGCTGCTGGTTTGAGCAGGTTGTGACAGGTCGTCGTGGTGTTTGTGACGGTTCATCTGGCGCCACTTCACTGTCAGCTGTAGCCGACACGAGACGTCACAGACTCGGACATGAAGGAGTCTCTGTCCCTGGTGCAGAGACTGAGCGCACACCCGGACTCCCGGTGCTGGTTCGTCAGCTGGAGCCCGTCCGGGAAGCTGCTTGCGTCGTGCGGGGGCGATAAGACCATCCGGATATGGGGACAGGAGGGTGAGTTACCACCACGTTACTACCATGTTACTACCACCAGCAGGAGCTTGCAGCTGTAACAAGCACAGTTTGTTACCGTCTCTGGTCCGTGGAGGGACATAGAGCTGAAGTTGTGAATAATATTACAGTTGTATATAGGATAATAATGTTAACCTCCATTCTACATAAGTTATAGCTAATGTATGAGTAGTTCAGGGTGAAAATAAAACAATAGCTTGTAGACATGTGTATGTTATGTGGGATGCGGTGGGGGTGTATTTAAAGCACAACCTGACAGTGTGATGTAACGAGAAGTTGTTTTAGTTAGTTGCACCATTGCTTGTAATTCAATGTAACCATAAAGCAGTTCCCCTCTCTGTGTGTATTAAAGGCCTCCTATTTGCTGACCACCTTCCCGAGCTTCTCTTTTATTTTTTAGGTGACTCTTGGGTTTGTAGGAGTATACTTGAGGATGGACACCAGCGTACGGTGAGGAAGGTGGCATGGTCTCCCTGTGGGAATTATCTGGCGTCTGCCAGCTTCGATGCAACCACATGTATCTGGAAGAAGAAGGATGATGGCTTTGAGGTAAAGTGGGATGTTTAAAACTTGTCTTTGTAAAGTGCTGTAGGTTTTGTAGATTTCACTGATAAGCTCACTTTGTCCTCTAGAGTCTGACCGCGCTGGAAGGACATGAAAATGAGGTCAAATGTGTGGCGTGGGCCCCTTCAGGGAACCTGTTAGCAACATGTAGCCGAGACAAGAGTGTCTGGGTCTGGGAAGGTTTGTGTTGAACTCCTGTGTGACGCTCACTCAGAGGCACAACATGGATCCAAGTCGTAGCAGTAAATGGACGCATGTATTGATCTCTTTACCTTTGTGTGTGACAGTGGATGAAGAAGATGAGTACGAGTGTGTCACCGTTGTGAACTCCCACACGCAAGATGTCAAGCATGTTGTGTGGCACCCGACCCAGGAGGTTGGTCCCACTTCAATCTGTATGCATCTGAAGGATCTGTTGACCATTGTTGACCATGTATCTACCATGTATTTTCGCAGGTCCTGGCCTCAGCCAGCTATGACAACAACATTTGTATTTACAAGGAAGAGGATGATGACTGGGAGTGCCAGGCCACCTTGCAAGGACACACATCCACAGTTTGGAGCTTGTCTTTTGATGGGACGGGTCAGAGACTGGCCTCCTGCAGCGATGACCGCACAGTGAAGATATGGAAGGAGTATCCAAATGAAGCTGGACAGGGTGAGCTGTTGCAGAGAATTACATTTAGAAAGCCAACATACTCACATAAAGCTTTCTCTGGTTTAGTCAAAAAATATTTTCTAAGACTAACAAGCAGAGAAGTTGCATATCACTGGGGAAATCTTTTATACGTTTTTACCTCAACAATAATTCTTTTGCTCCACTTTGTTATAACAGGTCAGTTGTCGTGGAAATGTGTTTGCACTCTGTCTGGGTACCATGGACGAACAGTGTACGACATTGCCTGGTAAGACACATCTCACTGTCATGGACTGTGTGGGTCCAGTACCTGTCTTCAGTGCGTGTACAAGCTGTGATTGGCTGCTACTCCTGCTCTCTCTACCTGACTGGAGGAACAGCATTGAGAGCGTTGGATTTTTGCAAACACGTTGACCGGCTGTAGGTGGAGCCAGAGGAGTTGGATTTGGTCCTAAATTACCCATTTCCTGTACTACTATCAGAGTATAGTGACAGTTCCAGCAGATATAATTAAATATAAGTTACCAACTGCAGCTTTAATAACTCTTAATACTAGCTTTTCTAATGTTGTGTTTTTGTTGTACCTAGAGTCTGATTAAACCTAAAATGTACACATAGAAATGGTGTAGTATTTAATTCTCTATGCAAGAAAGAATCATAAAAAAAACTCTGTTCAGGTTAATTGATCACCAGCTCAGTCTGAGTCATTTTCATGTCAAATGTTTTAGAATCTTGTTTAATCAAACTGAGAACTTTCTGTTTAGGTGTCGACTGACTGGTGCCCTGGCAACTGCCAGTGGTGACGACGCAGTGCGAGTATTCAAGGAGGATGATGCGTCTGATCCAGACCAGCCCGTGTTCTCATTGGCTGCACAGGTGCCAAAGGCTCACAGCCAGGATGTGAACTGTGTGGCCTGGAACCCAAAGGAGGCGGGACTGCTAGCATCCTGCAGCGATGATGGAGACATTGCCATTTGGAGGTTCCAACAAGAAGACTGAACTAACAGTTACTGCAAGTTACACTGGGAACTCAGAGGTCACCATATTGTATTTCATTAAACTTTAAAAAAAACGTGTTTCAGTAGCTCAGCAAGAAGCTGCCTAATATCATGGTGTTAAAACATGTCACCTGTCTTCTTTCATGTCGGGTTATAAACTGATAAGTGCTTCATCACATCTTGTGCTTCGAGTTGCATATTTCTGTGTAACAGCTTAATTGAGAATTTATTCATTCATAATGTTTATATAAATAAATATGACAAACATAAAAAATTATGTGGCTTCAGTTTATTGAAAAAAATATTCCAGACAGCACAACATACTAAAAACATTTAGACCAGTCCGAGAACTTGATTTCATAAGAAATTATCATAAGAAATCAGTGAAAAATAAAACTGGACAGTTTTCTTTTGTTTTCAAACTCCAAATGTGGAGTCAGAGTGTTGTCGCTAACTCCATACTGCAGACCAGCTTGATCACATTTCAGTCAGAGTTTGAAATTTATGGGTCATTTGGTACAGAATGTAATAGACTTAATACACTCTAAGGCCAGATGGGCTCCAGTTCTCCATGTATCTACACAGTACATGTCTGATTATATTAACTGTAAACAGGCCCTGTACACTATAGCTCTGGACTGGTGCACATCATTCAAATGATTCAAACTGAGAAACAACCACGGGGTAAAAAGGACAGTTATTTTCACAAGCACATAGAAGATGAATAATAATGTGTTTACACACTGAGGGGACATGAATCAGGCTGAATATCTACAGTAAAAAAAGAAAAAAACCTGCTGATCTTTTATACCAAACAAACATCTGAGGCTGCAACGCTGGAGTCTTTGATTAGTCTGAATCACTGTCTCCGTCGCTGTCGGCCTCCTTCACGTCCACACTGAACTTGTACTCCTGGTCACAGCCCATGTACGCATCACTCATGAAGTACAGGGTGTAGTTGTGGATGCCCATCACTGGTGCAACAAAGTCCAGCTTGACCTGCAGAGAGGGAAGTATATGCATGAACGAAATGCTGATTTTCAGAGCATGTTAAGTAACAGTTTACTTGTAGTGGAAGACTCACCTTTGCTTTCTGCTGAAGAGTCAACCTCTTGATAGAGATGAGGCTGTTGGACTTGGGGTCTCCAATCACCACCCACCAGCCCTCCTCACGTTTCTGTAACAATGAAAAGTATTTAGCAAAAAGCCATTACATGTCAACGAGAAAGAAATATTCTAGAGGCTCTTTGAAATGCAAAAACACAGAGTATATTACCTGAGGGAAGAGAGGTGCAATGACAGGCCCAGTCACCTCCTCCTCTCTCTCCAGCTGAACCTGAACCAGAACTGGACTCCCACTGCCACAAGACAATGAAACACACATTAACATTTGCTAAAAATAACAATGTGCGATTAAAAATAGACATTCTTGTCTTTGTCATCTGTCAGGGGGATGTTTTTTTTTCCTTCACAGCATTATGTACACATACAGTTATGCACAAATTATGCTGCTGATGAGCAGAATTCACATCTACCTTTTGATGTTGTCTTTTTCTGCCACCTCATACGACAGCTCGATGTTGGGGTAGCGGTTACAGAAGCGAGCCACGTCAGCCATCTGAGCGTCTGAGAGTTGCAGCAGAGAAGTTCTGTCTTCATCCTCCATCTCCATGATGTCGAAGATGCTCTCCACACCCTGATGAGAGAAGCAGGGATGAAGTTTTAATACATACAAGATCCCTGATGAGGTAGATTTTAATGGTGCAGTTAATGCGATAGGGAAACACTGACGGACCTTGTCTGTGCAGCGCTTAATGTGCTCTGAGGTGAAGAAGGGCAGCTGTTTGAGGTATGAGTCCTTGGACCACATGGCCTGGGTGACCATCTGTGCCAGCTCCATGGCTGCCAGTGCAGGACTCAGCCAGCCACTACTGGACAGCACGTCAACGCAGGCTTGGATCAGACGGATCGCCTGCAGACGCAACAAACATGTGTGATTAATATACAGAGCGGAACCAAACGCAGACACATGATGATGTGAGGCTCAGTCCCCCTCCGTGCCTGGATCATCGTTAATGTGTACCTTGCTCAGGATCTCCTCCGTGTCCGACTGCAACTCAGCACTCAGCTGCATCCTGGAGAGATGGGCCTGCAGCAGCAGATTGGTCTTCACATGGGGATCGTTGAACTTCGGGTTGTTCAGTTTGTGGGGAACTTTCTGTGCAAGCTGAAAAACAAGGTGAAAATATTAAATTTCATCTTATTGCCTATGTATAAATGTGTTAGTTTGATGGTTACTATTACGTCCAGTTAGTTTGTTTTGTTTACCTGTCGGAGAAGCGTGTCCTCGTGGTGTCTGATGGGAATGTTCTTGTACTCAGCGGCATTCGAGATGATTTCAATTAAGCCGCGGATCTTTGTCTTGGCGTTCAGGGACATGCTGAACAACTCTGTCAAATACAAGAATACACCAACAAAGTTATGTATGAATTCTAACATGAGGGATCTGACAGCCTGGCAATAACACAACTTCTCAACATACCGATGGTGGTGTAGTTGATGTAGTAGTAGGCAGCGATCATGCCCAGATTGAGTGGTGCTACATCCATCTCATCCTCTATGCTGATGCACTTGGACTGCTCCAGGTCATGTAATGTGTTTTCTACCAGCTCAGACAGGTGGTCTGACAGGTGACGATGGGACATGCCTGATAAGGTAAACACAAAACTTTACTTTTAGAAGTTGTTGGAAACATCTGGTTTAGTAAAAACAAACTATGTCTATTGTAAAATGCTTTTTGCCCTTTAAAACCATCAGAGTGATAGTCACCTTGCAGGTTGTAGTAGTTGGGGTTCTGGGTCATTCTGCGGTACAGGAACGTCCACGTCAGGTAGTCCACAGCGTCCTGCTTGTTCTCCACCGTCTTGGTGACAATCTCAGCATTAAAGTGGTCATGGAGACAGTGGTCCAGGTGAGACTCCACTGGCAGCGGCTCGTACAGGAACTTCTTGAAGAAGTCCTATCAGGAAGAGACAAAGAAACTGTTTGATTTGTTCTTATTGTCACACAAGTTGGTGTTTTAGCCCAAGTCCATTTTCAAAACTGAGCAAATTGTGAAAAACAGAAGTCCCTCTTCTTCTACCTTTTTGGAGCCCTGACACATGATGACACAGCGTCCCTCATCATCTAGCATGGGTCTGTTGGCCTTGCCCACCATCTGCAGGACGTCATATATGGGATAGTCCACATATCTAAGAGGAGGAGGAAAAACAGAAAGACAATGTCACAAACACGCAGGAGGTTAGACAGGAACACACCTTTTTAAACTTAAGCAGGAACCTTACGCATGGATTTTGCCGTTGTAGTACTGTGTGTCCATGACAATGACGAGGTGGGCAGAGATGTTGATGCCCCAGCAGAGCGAGCGAGAGGACACCACCACCTGAACAGCACCTGTAAAAAAGAAGAACCATGTGTTACCAAAAAATAACGATCAGTACTAAACCTACACAGGCTAAGCTGAGAGCGCAGAGCAGGAGTGAGTCATACCTGAGTTGAAGAGCTGCTCCACTATCTTGCGTTCAGTTGCAGACAGGCCCTCGTGCAGGTAGCCCACGCCGTTGGCCAGAGTCTCTCTCAAAGTCGAATCATTTATTTTCTCCAGGAATGGTGCCAAGTCTTTCTCAGTGCAATGCAAAAACCTACAGAGAGAGAGACATTTAGACTTGAGCCTGTCCATAGTTTGGAAATTACATGTCTATTGCTGATCTGAGGGTACAGTCTCGCTGCAGTGACCGACCTCTGAGGAACCACATCGGCAGCACAGAAAGTGAGGATGTCGATGGCTGTGAGGCGTGTCTGTCTGCGTGATGGGACGAACACCACCGCTGGTTTCGAGGGAGAGTGCTTCATGATGGCATGGTACACTGGCTTAGCCATGGACAGCAGGCGTGTCTGAGTGTGACTCACATTGAAGCCCTAAACAGGACAGAGAGAAGAAAAACATCAGAAATCTAGAACCTTGATCCGACAAATCCCTGTTTTTGTTGTCTAGCTGACAGTTCACAGACCTGGATGTGTAGCTCCAGGGGCACGGGCCTGACGTTGGGGTGGAAGTTGAATGTGGCTGTGGTGCTGCAGCCCAGCCAGTGGGCCACATCTTTAGCGTTGGACAAAGAGGAGCTGAGGGCCACGATGCGGATGGGACGTTCGATCTGAGAGGAGATGTACCTCATCCTGGAGCAGATGACCTCTAACACAGGCTGGTGAAGAGAAACAAGGGACGTTAACATGGTGTCTACAAATGGCACTGCAGCACACACCCAATGTACGTGACATGAAATCACTCAAACGCAGCACGAGGCAGGATTGTGTTCTTACTCCATTTTCTCCTCCAATGAGGTGTGCCTCGTCCACAATGAACAGGCTGACGTTCTGCACATTCTTCCTCTGCTTCCAGCGACGAGACAGAATGTCCCATTTGTCGGGGGTGCTGACGATTATGTCGCCTTTTCCCAGGAGCTTCAGATCTGTGCTCGTTTCCCCGGTCAGCAGCACCACCTTCTTGTTCAGGATGTCCTGGAACTTCTGGTGCCAGTCAACAAATACCTACAAGACAAAGATAAAGGTGATTTTTTATTATGTCAGATGCGAAAAGTAAGTAAAGCTAGTTTTGATGCATTCACTTCCAGCCTCCATACCTGTTCAGCCAGGGCTTCCATGGGGGTGATGTACACACACCGACCCTCTGCGTTGTGCAGCAGCATTCTGAGAATC
Source organism: Selene dorsalis (assembly GCA_900303245.1). NCBI lineage: Eukaryota > Metazoa > Chordata > Actinopteri > Carangiformes > Carangidae > Selene > Selene dorsalis. Next base: position 14,881 of record OMNW01000300.1, on the reverse strand, counting down.
GCAAACTCAGCACAGATGGTCTTCCCACTGCCAGTGGGAGCTCCCACGAACACGTTATCGTCACTGTTGTACACGGCATTGAACACTGTGGGGAGAGGAACGATACAAATGAGTCAGATCCTAAAATGTCTTTATTCTTTGCTGAGAGTTGTGTCATGGATGAATAACTGTTATTGGTCATTTTGTTTTGTGGTTCAGTACCTTGGGTCTGAATGGGGTTGAAGAAGGGGAATTTGTTCTGGTAGAGAGCCTCGAAGGCAGAGTTCCTGAGAGCGGTGACAGGCAGAGGCTGCAGGTCCAGCAGCTCAGTGGGTGGGGGGTACTTCTCTGGAAGGATCAGGTGACGGAAGGACACTGGCAGCTGAGTCTCACATGCTGAGAAGAAACGGAAAAACAAATCTGTTGGGTGAGAGGCCTCCACAAACAATGTGGGGATTCTTACACTTTTCAGTCATGTTTACTTACAGAGCCATCGGTCTGACACCACACGGATGAAGTACTGCGGAGGCAGAGGCTCAAACACCGGGACAAAGAAGGTCACAAGGTGTTCATCCTGAGCATACTTGGCTTTGAGCAGGAAGTACTCATGGTGGAGGATGACCTCACTGTCCACATCCTCAACCAGGATCCAGAAAGCCTCAGATGATCCATGGATCTACACACAGAGATGAAAGTGTGTCAGGAGGTGGAGACAAAGGCAGCTCAAGCGCAGCACACTGTGGATCTCACTACTGACCTTGTCATCCCACTGGAAGTCAGGAGTGATGGTGAGCTCCACCTTCAATGTGGAGCGGGTGATGGGCTGCAGATGGACAGCCAGGTCCAGTTTGGGGAACTGGTGGACATATTTGTGGATGGTCTTCCCCATCTTTGGCATTCGGATCAGCTCACCTGGAGAAAACAAGCAAACAAACATGACTTTCAAGACCCCAGCAGGCAGAGGAGGGAAGTCCATGAGCCCGTGAAGAAGATGACTCACCAATCTCATTGTGGTTGAGGTCGTAGAGACGCTCAAAGGGGAAGTTCTTCTTCTCAATCTTCTTGATCACTTCCTCTGGAAGCTTTTTGAACTGCCGCAGAGGAGACATCGACTGCCACCTGTGGAGATACAGAGCATCAGTGGCCTGCCTTGGGTCACCAGCATCTACATCAACTCTGAAGAGAAAACAGATGGACCTACATTCTCTTGTCAATCATCTTGCAGAGATTCATGGTCTTGTCTGTGAGTTGAGCCCAGCCTCTGTTCAGCACAATCTCAAATATGGCTCTCATTAACCGCCCAGCACTCTGAAAGAAGAAAACTGAATTAACACCTAACAGTGTCTGCCTCAGCCACTCAGAGTAATTTCAGTCTGCATTCCTGTTTATACAGAAATAATGATTTTGTCATAATTGCTGAATGAATTTGTGATTAATGAGTGACAATGATTGTCTTCTGATATCACCATGACTTTGACCTTTAATCTTGATACATGGAAACAAAAATCCAAAACAAAAAGTGAAAAGTTTAAAGCAAAACACTGAAAGCTTTACATGTTCCACCATACCTGTGTAACGTACACCATGTCTGCCATTAGAGCAAACCCTTCCAGTTTGAGCTGAGAGATGTAAGCCTGGAGCAGCACATTGATCTGAAATGACAACACAAACATGAATCTATCATTAATTATTCATTCATTTTATCCTCTGCACTAGGAGGACTTGGTGTTTGGTTGTTGCTTTTTTAACCCAACACAGTGTAATTTCATTTTTATTATCATCATCACTTTATAAGTGTCCTACCTTAGCACTGGGCTCCTCAATGCTTTCCTTCACAGGAATAGGAACTCTTTCCAGCAGCTTCTGAAGTTCCAGCTTCTCCTCCTAAACAACAAAGCTTTGTGTTACTTTTTAAATGTCATTTGTGTTTCAAATCATCATATCTATCTGGAGTCTGCCTACCTCTCTCACAGTGATGTTCCTGAACTCTGAGGAGAGTGAAAACACTCTGAAGAGCTCAATCTCACTGAGAGTGGGTTTCAGCAGCTGGTTGTAGGTTTGAATGGAGTCGTGAGTGATGTAGAAGTGACTGGCAATGCGGCCCAGGTCTGTAACCTTCAGGAGTCAACCATTATAAACAATGAAATTTAATTTGTATTTTATTAAAACAAACAAACAAGAAACACCAGAGCCACAACAAGATATTAAAAGCACAAACACAGATGTTTATACCTGGAAGCTGCCGGTCCTCTTGTCATATTTAACCAGGCTGTTCTTGTCCAGGACACTAGCTGCTGTATGCACCAGATCCATCCTACGTCGCTCCAGCAGGGGGTCTGAACTCCGGTCATCATGAGAAACTCCATACAGAGTGGGGTTGCGGAGCATGCGCACGTACAGGTAGGTGTAACCGAGCCAGTTCACAGCGTCCTGACACACAAAAATATGACAAATTACTGAAACTGAAGAGGAACAGAAGGTTTGATCAGGTCCTTACACCTTCAACAGAGTGTGTGTACATATCAGTCACGAACCTTCACATTCTGCACGTTGCCCAGTACGATCTCTGCGTTCAGCATGTCGGGCAGCTTGCCAACCATCTGACTCTCGATGGGAAGCTGCTGGTTGAGCAAGGACAGATAATACTGCAGCTCTCCGTGGGACGTGATCAGGATTCCCTCTCCCTTGGTGTCATACTGAGGACGACCGGCTCGACCAAGCATCTGGAATCAGACACGATTAAGTTATTATCGTCATTACAAAGCCTGCTTCGCTGCTGCTTAGTAACCATCCAGTCCATGCTGACCTGTAAAATGTCCAGGGCTCCGAGCTCAGTCCATCTGCCTTTTTCTGGGCTGTACACCTGTGTTCCTTTGATGATGACGGTGTGTGCTGGTAGGTTGACACCCCAAGCCAGAGTGGCTGTGGACACCAGAACCTGGATGTGTCTATCAGCAAACAGATCTTCTACCAGCGTACGGTCCACTCTGGTCATACCAGCATGGTGGATCGCAAAACCATACGGCAGCAAATCCTTCAGCTCCAGGTTCTGGATATGAAAGTCCAGTGTTAATCTGACAGATCTCTGACCAAGCACTAAAGAAACTTTGAATTAGGTTGTGTAACCAAGTGGCTCACCTTGCACTGCTCTGCCTCAGTTCTCAACACTTCTGTGGATGCTGACCCCTCCCTGAGGAAAAGACCCAGCGTGTCCTTCTCCAGACACATGTCTCTTATAGCCCTGGCGGTCTTTCCTGTCTCCTTCCTGGAGTGGACAAACACCAGCACCTAATGGAGACAAATTAATTCCAGGAGTCTTTCAAACCTGTTTACACTTTGTTGGAGACCAAGCTTCATTCAGCAGTTGTCAATCATTGTAGGTCTGGCTTCTCCTTCATAGTAATTAGGTAACTAGGTTACCTGGAAAGAACAAGTCAAACAGGACTCACCTGGTTCTTTCCAGCATGCTCCATTATCTTTTCATAGACAATCTCATTCATGATCTGGAAGCGTTTGATGGCCTTCTTCTCTGTGATGCCGACATAAGTCTGCTCCAAGGGCACAGGGCGGAAACTGCAGAGGAAGCAAATGTGATAATTAGATGAATAAGAGAAACAATAAAAAACACATAACTCTTATGGCAAGTGTCCTCTGAACTCCAAACAGTTATTCCCTCCAAAGAGCACACCTGTTGTCAAAGTAGAAGAGTCCTTTGGCAGGATCCACACGCAGGCAGGTGGCCACATCTTCGTAGTTGGGCAGTGTGGCGCTGAGGCCCAGCAGGCGCACATCCTCCTGGGTCAGCTCCACGTTGCGGATGGTTCTGGCCACCAGAGACTCCAGTACAGGTCCACGGTCATCATGTAGCAAGTGGATTTCATCCTGAGCAATACATTCACATAGTTATCATAAATATCACATTGTTTTGAATATATTTCCTTTACAAAGTGGGTTTCATGACAAACCCCTTTAATAAGCTGACATTACTTACAATGATGATGAGGCGCACTAGCTGGGTATAGGTTCGCTCTCCACCTTTACGGGTAATAATGTCCCACTTCTCAGGGGTGCACACAATGATCTGCGTGGCGTTGATCTCCTCTTTACAGAGCTGGTGGTCTCCTGTCAGCTCAGACACTATGATGCCATAACTTGCCAAACGCTGGGAAGAGAAGAAAAGCGCGAGTGTTATTTGTAGACCTCGAGCTTGTAGAGTGTGTAAACACCTCTCTGGAGGAGAGAACCGGGACTTACCTTACTAAAACTCCCCACCATCTCCTGTACTAGTGAGCGCATGGGTGCGATGTAGATGATTTTGAAGTCATCCACATTTATGGTTCCATCTATGTTTATGTGCTTTCCAATTTCCCTCAACATGGCCATCAGGGCGACGTTCGTCTTACCAGCTCCCTGTGTGCATGATTATTATTATTTTTAAAAAATAAAATACACTTTCGAGAACAGTATCACAAAGCTTTAGTCTTTAACAAAGTTTTCTTACCGTAGGAGCACACACGAGCAGGTTCTCATCTGTCTCCATGGTGGTCTTGAACAGCTTACTCTGGATGCGGTTCAAGGTTTTGAATCCTTCAAATCCAGCCTGGGCATACTTGGGCAGTTTCTCAATAGCAACAAGTACCTGATGACAGGGTGATATTTAAGCCGTAAACAAATCTGTCCGGTCCTTATTAGAAAACTTTCAACTGAGGGTGTAAAGAGATGCACAATAACAAACCTCATCATCAGCAAAAGGCTTGGGTTTGAGTGCAGGTACATGAACCTCTTCATAACCTTTACGCTGTTTGCGAAAAGAGCCGTCAGGCAGCTGGCAACGCTTGTTGGCCATGAAGTGGCTACCCTGGGTAAAGGCCAGGTCCTCCAGGTCCAGCACCTGTCGAGGTGCCACTGACTGTTGGAGAGAAGAAAGGATAATCTGCGTCAATTTAAGTGTATAGATGGCTGTATGGCAGTGTCAATCTCAGATTGTCTAAATGTAACACTACCACAGGATGTGCAGTAGATATATGGACACTGCTGCATCAATTACCTCTCCATGGTCAATGTCCATTGCTTCCATGTCATCAACGCGAGATTTCCTCACTCTCTCCCGGCGAGATCGCTCCTCCTAAAGACACAGGGACACAGCAACACCAACAGATGTGATGGACCGAACAAGAAAATGAATTTATGCAGTGCTCACATAATTTCACAGACAAGCGGTCTTACGCGAATAATGTCCTCCTTCTCCGTCTCTTGGAGCTGGTAAAGAATCTTTGACAGCTCCTGGTCAGACTCCATCTTTCCTATGATTCTTTCTTTCTCCGCTTCACTCTGAGCACTTGCCAGCATAGTACAGTACTGAACTGTGTAACAGAAGGTGGAACAAAATTAACAACATCAAAAAGGCACAAGATACAGCAGTGTCATACATACTGCAGCATGGACTTACTCATGCGGCGGTGCTGACGAAGGATTTTGATGAAATCGAAGGTGTTGAAGCCCAGCAGCAACACCAGCTGGTTCTCACACTCTCTATCATCGCTGGCCGTCTGTGCAACAGAGACACGACGGATGAGCCACGATGTAAAATACACATATTTGCTCCAAATAAGACGAGATGAAAAACATACCTTAAGGATTTCTAAGACTTCATCTGCTTTCTTTTGTGAGACAATGGCATCGTCATAGAAACGACTGAGCTGACGCTGGAGCCAAAAGGCATCGATGTCTCGTGGATGAAGGTCTTTTTTCTTCACTGTCATTACATCGCCTGTGACACCGAGCTAAATGAGGAATCATCTATTAGTCTTTTGTGCGGTACAGCGTGAATTCATTCACACACACACAGAGAAAACAGAAGCATGATGCGAAAGTGGTATTGATGCAAATGTTACACTTACATTGGCTGTAAGGGTGCTGCTCACAACTGCTTCTTCTCCACTGTCTTCATCTGAGTGTTCATCTCGTACCTCGCCAAACTGGTCTTCATCCCCTTCCTACATAAAAGAAGAGTTAGTGACACAACCTTTAGTTTGAAGCATTCAAAAACTTGAACTTCTGAGCTACTCTTTGTACAACTTCAGGACTGAAATTCTTAAAGACCAAAATAATCTTCACCTCTTCATCAGATTCAAACTGGACGTTCACACCATACGTTTCATCAATGTTGTCATCTGTGGATACAGAATACAATGAGAAATTGTAGGAAAAGCTTCACAAAAAGTATCATGAGACTCTCTGCAAGGAGACTTTTGTTAGAGGGGAGCAAACAATACTGGCAGATCACCCCACAGCTGCTTCACATCTATTTACCCATGTTCTGTAAATCCTTGTCCCCCCCATAGTCAGTGATCTTCTTGCCCAGATTGACCAACACATGGTAGCGAGTGTCATCAGCAGGTCCAAGAAGCTGCTCGACTTCACGTCGCCTTTCTTTATCCCTCATTTTGTCATTTTTCAGCACAGCCAGTACTTCATCAGCTGCTCCACACAGGATATCTCGTGGCTGCAGATGAGATATAATAGCAAGGTAAATGACACATAAAAAACACAAGATGACTTTTCTGAGACAGCAGCCCTTGTAGTGGTCACTCACCTGATCTCCCAAAGCAGCATGGATGAAGCTGAGCAACACCTCATAGGTCTCTCTGGTTTCTTTGGTTTTAGGCTTGTACACGATGCCCACCATTTCATCAATCCCTTCAGACAGAAGGGTAAAGCCCTTCATTTTGTTGATGTCGTGTCTGTCCTCATCTCTTTTTCGCCTCCTGTGTACACAAAAGAGAAAGCAGTCTGAGATTAAAGCTAGTCTCACTCAACAGGGACAAGATCATCAAAGCTTTAGTGCATTTAAAAAGATGGTCCATGAAATAAAAGCTGTTTCAATAGCTTTTGCTTTTTAATACAGTGAGAATCACAGCATTCATAGATGATATATAATTATGAACATTATTTTTTCGAAAGTTATCAGTTAGCAGCAAAGCAAATAAAAATACATAAAGTGAAATGTTGCCTAAATTTTATGTAATCATTAATTAGTGAGAATTTCATATGGACTGACAAAAAGCAATCACCTGTTCTGCAATTAATGTTCAACCTTGACTATTTGTGTTATTGGTTTTAAGGACAAATATTGTACCGCCGTAAGTAAAGCATTTAGCAGTAAAGTCAAAATTATAAATGTCAATAATTGACAAAATTGTTATGTAGAAATCACATGATAAATACAAATCAGTTGATATTATGGCAAAGTCGGTTTTAGTCGGCTTGAACTTGACAGTGAGTGTGTTGTTGACAGTACTAACTTGTCTCGTCTCTCCTCCAGCTTCTGAGGTTTGGTCCTCTGAGCCTTGTCACCCATCTTGGTCCCCTCCAGCTTCCCCACCAGGGACAGCACCTCTCCAGTGGGCTCATCTCTCCGTGTGCGGTCGATCAGAGATCGATCGGCTTGCAACACCAAGTTTGAGTTCTGACAATAAACAGACAAACACGAGGTGATCAGTCAGTGACTTTCTCCAGAGTCCACGGCTGCGGCTAGGCTAACTGGTAGTTAGCGGAGCAGCTAGCTAAACACGGAGCGGCTGGGGATAAAAACAAACCACCTCGGTATTTAACTAAGTGATATGACATATGAAACAAAAAACTTCCTATTCATCATGTGTTGGTGTTAAATATATCACTTTGCAAACACACTTACCGCCTTGTACTCATACTGCAGGCTACGAGCAGTAACATCCGCCATGGTGCGGGTTTTGTCTCTTCGCTTCTACCGCACTTTTTACTCCGAGTGAACCAGTCCGCGGTCTCTGAACATCCACAGAGCTGAAGACTACCACCGGGACACTGAGAGCATCGGTGCACGGCTCAGATCTGTGGCATGAGGTCGTTTTCACAGTGTCCGAGTTTCACACAAAGTGCGTCTCCCATACGTTACAATGGCACTGCTAACACGAGCGCACAACAAGCCGCTGCCGCCGCCGTCTTCCTCTTCCGGTGTCACAGGTCACAGCCGGGGATCGGTGAGCAGTGCCCCCTACAGGCTCCCGTCATTACGTCATGCATCCGGTACACAGTAACGTGAGGCTTTTCATGATTGATCCTGTCGACACTGTGAATGATCTGTGACACCACATACCCTGGCAGATTATGACGGACAGACAGATTATAAAACTGTTAAATTTTGTGGTCATATTTTTTACGTTTGTATATTTATGCATGTTTTGCATTTCTTTGTGTTTGTTTCACAAATATGTATTTTTTCAGTCTCTGTAATCCTTTTTTTTTTATTAATTGTGCTTCTTTTTGTGATTTTTGTTTTTTCATCTCTGTTTCAGTTTTATTTATAGCCTATATGTTTGAGGTCATTTTATGTGTTCATGGTTGTCTTGTATTACCCTATAGTTGCAATTTTGCACCAATAATCTTCTTGTGGTTATCTTGCCTCTCATTGAAGTCATTTTATGTCTCTGTGTGGTGGTTTTGCACTTGTTTGTGGTTGTTTCCGCTCGTGGGTAAACCAGTTTAGCAACCCTGTCTTGACCATGTCCAAAACCCAATTGCCTATCACTATTTTTAGGTGGGAAGATTTTATTGTGCATTTAGATATGATAACTTAAATTTGTAAGAAACCAGAGTCAAGATTTAATTCACAGTTCATTCTGTGGATAATAATCCCGCAAAAATGGATACAAAATAATTTTAGCTATACTTTACATACAGTGCATCTGTGGAGTCTTTTGGTACAGTCCTCTCTGGAAAACATGGACCCCTGTCATGCTTCCTAAAAATGAGCATCTGTCTGACAATATATCTGACAATGTCTGACATTAAAACTGACAGCTATATAATAATTATATATTATATAATTATACATAGTATATTCAGTTATAGTTATAATTATATAATTAATTATATAGTTAATATATAATTATAGTTATCTACTAGGGTATATATATACCAATAACTGACAGCTTGTCCAACTGGTTGTGCTAAAACAGAGGGGACTTCCCTCTCAAATTCTTTGTATTCCATGCACAAACTGTAGGTATGTATGCGTGTGCCTCAGTAATTATATGGTGTTTTGTTTCACTCTCACTCGGATGTGTGTGGGTGCTTTGGAAGCATGGTGAGTTGACTGTGCTTTTACTGCATTCACACCCAGATGGCAGCATTGAGAGACACTTGGAGTTCAGTGTCTTGCTCAAGGACAATCTGACTTGAGGAGCTTGAGGAGCCTGGATCAAACACCAAGCAATCGATGGACGGGTTCCTGAGTCACATAAGCCCGCAAAGATGCTTCCTGTCAGAATTCATTAAAAGTGAAGTAATATAACAAGTGATATAGCTCTTCTATAGTTTCACATTTACACATTTATGTGCCTACTCAGTATGTATATGTGCAAGAGAGTTTTATATTTAGTCCACATTACCTCTGATATTGATGTACACTGAGATGGAGTAAGCACTTAGGATAGAGTATACACACATAAACACAAGCAGAGGAGGAAGATGCTGTTAATGTGGGTGTGACTGTTTACTTTAGAGAGGACGTGACCTCATGCTCGCATTTACTGTCTAAGGCTTCATGTATGGTTCAACCACTTTGCACATCTGGCAACAACATCTGTTGTTTTTAGCTGGCCAGAATCTCTAAAGTGTCACATCTAGAGAGCCAGCTTTTTAACCTCAGCCACACCCAGTAACCGAGTGAGACAGGCAGAGAGGGCGACACAGATAAATGGACTACACACATCAGTGAAACAAATTATAGGTTAACGTGTGTGTTGGGAGTTAGAGAGATTACTGACACTGACACACACACAAAGTGTAATTCAGGATCCCTTCACTTGCTTCAGGTCATATTTGAGAGAGGTTATCCTCCTCTCGGTCACTGCATTAGTTATGAAGCGCACTCTTCCGTCCTCCCTGGTTTTAAGGACAGACAGCTGTGGTCAGTAATGACTTTGCCTTATAACATATTCTCAGTGGTTGGATTTAGACAGTCTATCAATAATCTTGAGATTGAACATGAAAGGGACCTGATGTTTTTTCACCCAAAATGCCTTTGTGTTAATCCTCTGTTGTAATTTAGCTTTGCCTCCAGACAATGTGATCTCTGTAGCTTTCCGTCACAGGGACACCACATGAGCACACCTCAGCTGTCTGAGCAGCTGTTGCCATGATGCCATCTGTGAACACACTCTGCCCCCCGAGCTACTGACAGGAGTGTGAGAAATCACATTGTCTGAGACGCACACATCATGCATGCTCTGCATGTACACTTCTGGCCTAGATAAGAGTGAAACAGGATCATTTTCTTCCTCGGTCTGGGGATTAATACTTCCTGTGTGACCCAGACTGGTTTGGAAAAGAGTCTCTTGAGCGAAGTTTACACCCTGTGCTGCCAGCTCTGTATTAACACGAGCACACTAAAGAGGCCGGGTTAGGCTAGGTAAGGTATTACAGAGTAATGTTCCTACACTATTCTTGTCCTGACTCATATTACTTCCACAGTGTTTGCTCTTCACCATCTTGTGCTGATTCATCATCAACTTCATCTTCCTCATTAACTCTGCAGTGACATAGCAAAACTAATGACTCCATTTAAATGTGCTCTGCTGGTCTGACAGGTTTGTCTGCATATGTACGATCTGTGCAACACTGTTGAAAACAAATAGCCAAACACATTCCAATGAAACTCCAACAATACTGAGAGCTGGTGAACTGTGTAAGTCAACACACAATGAGACTTGGTAATGTCTCTCTGTACAGTTTTATTTACATGATACTATTCTGTTGTAATGCTGGATAGCAAGATTATATGTAATACATAAATATCAACACAGTTTGTTGTTTTTTCATTTTTTGTACAAATTTGCATATAACTAAGAATCAGAAAGGAAAAACTCAAACGGATACATACAGTTATCTTTTAAATGAAAAACACATCCTTACAGGGAAGAAAAAAAAAAGGGGATTAACACAAGTCACAAACATACGTGGGTCTCAATGTGTCAGGCAGCCATGAAAACACACTTTTTGCACAGGTATGTGCACGTGCACGCACACAAATACACACACTCACACACACACACACACACACACGTCTCTACGGTGCTCTATAGCAGACACACAGACCAATAGCTGTTAGACAGATGAGAAGTTACATCTAATCTTGGTATCTATTATTTTTCATAAATCTAGCTCTGGCATGCTCCTGTAGTTCTGTAAACATGTGCTGATAAAACCGGGTAGCTCCACAGACAAAAGGGTTGGGGAACAACACACTCACCCACCCACCCACATACACACATGCGCACACGCAAACACACACACACACACACACACAGCTCACACGAATGTTCTGTTAGCGCATTAAAAAAAAAAAAAAAAAAAAAAAAAAATTAAGA
>OMNW01000299.1:1478-16045 GCA_900303245.1 Selene dorsalis | reverse complement strand
AGTTAGGTGCCTGTGCTGGGTTTGTAGCATAAAAACATTTGTATTCTTTCTGTCTTTGAATATATAATTTAAAATACACTTGAGTAGGTTGTGTTCAGGTCAGGGTTTTTGCAGTTGTGCTCTTCACAGTTTCTTTTACTGCCGTTCACATATGGCATTGTGTCTTTGATTTATATTAATTTAAGTAATTGAAAAAAATCCTTGTGTGAATTGCCCTCTTTCTTCCATAAGCAAAGAAGTCATTTTTCAAACTGCTCTTACTCAGTAAAATTATAAAGCAACTTATCACTACACATCCCATGTGTAATGCTTTTCTAAGAGGGCTCACGCTTTAACACTTGACTTCACTGTAGTGCTGCATTGCCTTTATTAAATGAGTAACCAGTTTACTAACTGCATAGTCTCAAGATTCTACATAGATCTAGTTTCATAGATCTAGTTTTCTAGTTTCTAACAACAACTTACATTGTGTATTTCACAGGGGGGCTAAGGCTGCATTTTTAATGGAAGGTGGTGAGAAATGACCATATGCAATTATGTCATGCACAGTGACATCTTGGTGGATAGCTAAAGGGAAACATCAGTCATCATATTGAAAAATGATCATATGGGAAGAACCCCCCATTCTGTCAGATCATTTCACTCAGTTGTTACCGAGATGAAGTAATTTAGAGGGCATCACACACAAAAACGGATCTTCACCCAAAACAATCTTTCTCTTGTTCGTTTTGAAAAAAAACTCCGTAAACACAACATCGTGTCCAGAAATATCTGCGTACACACGGATCCACTGAAAACAACTGAGAACGCTGTAGTACTTATGCCAGGCCTGTTTGGAGCTGGTGTGGCGCTGTAACGCTGCCACACATAAACACCAAAACAGAGAAGAAGACAGAAAGCTCCCCTGGCTGTATTCAAACTCAAAACCTAAGTGGATTAAATGTTGACTGGGAGTCGTGTCAGTGCAAATATGACGATCGATGATGATTTAACGGATGCAATTCAGCCGCAGTGTCCAAGCGAGTGTCCAAACGAAAACACTGCCCCCCCCCGAAATGCGGTCTTCATGTGGCCACAACGCCGAAACGACAAAATACTTATGCGGTTTCACTGAAACCTGTCTCCGTCTGGACAGGGAGTCAGTGAAATTAGCAGCACAAGGTCATTGGGTGGACTGCAGCATGCCGCACCTAAATAGTGATGGAAATTGCATTTTAGCGTGAAAATGCTGCCACCAGAGAACAGTCACACACACACTCACACCAAATTCAGCAGTGATGGATGGACTAATTGATGCAGGAAGACTGGTCCATTCATTTTTTCCATATTTAGGATTATCATTGTATATGGGAATAGTCAGGAAGTCAATGAAGACAAGAGGGAAAGACGGACAGTGTTAGGAAGAAGTATGAAAAAGATACAAAGGGAGGGAGGGAGAGAGATAAACAGTGGTAACAGGACTGGTCAGTTGTGTTAAGTTAAGCTTATGAGACATCAAAGAGCACTTGAGGGATTTCCGGAGAGGTGTGTATCTGTGAACAAGAGAGAGCGAGAAGGGCATATAGCTGCCACATGTCCTGGTATCCCTCTCTTAGCCTATGAATCATTCATTTCCGTCCCCATGTATAAATCAAGCTGCCGGCCATTGCCTGCGGCAGCCATGTCATTAGGTAGATGACGGCATCACTTGATCTCTGGCACAGTAGTGTGGGTGAGGGCCCAACTTAAAGCAGCACACACATCAGCATATCAAACTGCATGTAGCTCTCTGTCTGGCTGTGCTGTGGTAAGCTTTTTGGGACTAACCAGGAGCACACAGAGACATGCTTAAAAGACGTTTGTCCTCCGACACTCACTTTTCCACTTAACTGTCAAATAAACTGTTCCCTGGAAACCACTCTAGAGAAAGTGTCGGTATACTGTAATGCACATTGTATTTGAATATGCTGTTGATTGCACTTGACAGTTGGGTGTGCCTGCATGTGTAAAACAGTTTTTTACACTGTAATTTGAATGAATTTGTGATAATATGTAGTCCAAGTGCTTTTTATTTTAACTACAAGGCTGCTATTGACAAGGTAAATGTGTATTTTTCCCCCTTAGGCTTACAGAATATTAACATGCAGTTTTCCTGCTGTATTTTGCTTGTTGTGGGAGCTGAAAGGGGGTTGGATGAATGTGAGGTAGAATTGCTCCATACGTTCTCACTACCCTACACTTTTTTAGAGTGAGACAGAATCTCACTGTGTTTTGCCACTGAGGGGTCATTTGAGGTGTGAATCTCTCCCATCATATATTGAACCACAGGATTGAAAAAGTCTGGAGCCTTATCAGTTTGAAATGCTAGCTTTGTCAGCTGCAGCCCAAAACCTTGGGGCAATACCCAAGCCTCGAGGCAGCTAGGGTGTCTCTGAGTGCTCTAACATCTTGGCCTACTGTCTAGGTACAAAGTACTAAGGATGTTAAATAATCAGAAAACTATTGTTTGGGCACTTCTCATTTCTGACAGTTTCAGTTAGTATATTTGTGTGTGTTTTTCTGGTTATGCATGTTTTTCAAGTTTGTCTGCAAGGGAACAACACAGGCACACAGCAGGCCATCATGACTTCTCAGAATCATTTAGTTGAGAATAAATATATGTGATGTTGGCATCTGGTCTTCCCCTTCCCTCTGGGCTGCTGTTATAAACATATTGCAGCTGCTGGTTTTCCTTTGTGTTTGACCTGCAGCCTCTCCCTGTGGTTTGTGATCTTTTACCTGCTCTCTTTGCGAGGACATAAAAGTGGCCTTTGACTTAAGTCAGGGGACAAGATGAGTGATATTCGGCAACTTATTCACCACTTAGCAAGTCACTTTTTGTACAACAAAGGACCTCCACCCCACTTTAAGGACTGTCTACCTTCCTCTGTCTCATTGTACACATATTGAGAATACCACCACAGGGCTCGAGAAGTGGACAAGAAAGTGTCAATTTAGTTCTCTTCCACATAGCATCACACACGACCCCCACCCACACTACCAATCCCTGTGTGCAGCAGCATTTCTGGGTCAGTTGTTGAGATTTTAGACAACTCAAAGCATTACCAACCCCGAGTGTCAGAGCACATTTGTGTCTAACACGGGCTTTGTCTTGGCTCTTTGGGGGTAGATCGTGGATTTGGTCTGTCCATTTTCTTTTGCATGCGTTTGTCGGTGTCTATTACGTATATGTGTGCATGTGACTGTGTGTTTGCATGCCTGTGAGTGTGTGTGTGTGTGTGTGTGTGTGTGAACATGACTGTGCATTCAGTTGCTCGCGTGATGGCTTGTCTGTGTGTTTGTCTGAATGAATTTGCATGCCTGTCTGTGTGTGTGTGTGTGCACACGTGCGTGTTTGTGTGTGTGTGAGAGAGAGAGAGAGATTCTTATTCTGGGATAACTGGATGCTGAGCTGTCTTGTCAGTTGACTCAGTGGTCAGTTTTGGTCCCGCTGCCCCCAGCAATGCTGGATGGAGTGATGAGATCTGACAGACTGGGACAGTTCTTAGGAGGGCACTACCCCATCCTATAGTCGTACCAATCATGGCAAGGCTGCCACAAGGACATCACAAGAGGCTCAAAGAGCCTAGCCACATGCTTACAAACAATTCGAGGCCACTGACACACCAATATACCAATCATGTGAAACCCTGTTATTTCAGAATGTTTACTCAGATTGTACTGTGGAGAAATTCTTGCAAACTATATATCAGGAAGACGGGACGTTCCAGTAACAGACAGGTAGATAGGACACAAAAGGCAAACAGAAATGGAGACATACACAATCCATCTTTTATCAAAATCTGCATCTCTGATGTACAACTTGAACTGAAGAGAGAAACTCCGAACTGAAATGTGACAGAAGTTTAGCATCAAAACTACTGGTTTTGTTTTCTCCGAAGTTAAATGGAATTAAGTTCCTTAACACAAAAGTTCCCTCCATGCCATCCACTCTATAGATCTAACACCGGTGGAGGTAATTTAGGAATCAGTGGAGATCAATGGAAGAAATTAGTAGGACATTGCCATTAAGCAGAGCCATTAAATCAATTAACAGCCACCAGGCAGGCAGAATACCCTTGTTGCAGCAGCCATTTAGTTTGGGCAAACAAATAATTTGTATGAATACTGTATGCAGTGCAGAAACTCATGTTCTTATTAGGTTATTATTAGACAGTTTAGACACGTGTTAGAGTTGCTTACTTTGGACTCAGCAAACTAGTTCTCTGAGACCACACACAATCAGTGGGACAGAGGAAGCCAGGCTGACTCTTAACACCACGCAGGTGTGATAGCATGTCCTTGGTTCAGTTACAACAATTACTGTACAAAATTGCCAAGTTCTATTTTACTGTAAATGTACCATGAACCAGTCTGGTATGTTAACAGCAGCTTGCTTCACAGCAGAAATGGATGTCCACACCTAAGAGCTCTTGGGGTTTTGTGCTGTCTAAACAATGCATGCCATAATTCTACTGAGCACAAAGCATCACAATGCAGAAATGAGCAAACGCACACTGAGTGCTGATTGCTCTCAAGTAGCTAATGTTTATGGTATATAGATCTGAGGTTTGAGTATGCGGCAGTGAACTGATAGTAATGGGTCTTTGAACTCGCGCTGAGTATAGGGGAAGGAGAATATTCACACAAGCATCTCTAAAGAGCTGGTTGGTGGTTTATTAGTGGCACTTCTGTGACATTTTCCATGCAGAGACTGACCTGTTATGGTGGCCTTTTGCCAACTAGTAACAAACTGTCAAGCATTCTGCATCTCTCATGGGGCAGCCTAGTTAGCTGTGTCTGACAGACCACTTGCCTACAAGTGAGGTTTCAGCCCAGAGAGGGTAGAGCAAGCTCCAGAGGAAAACTGTCATCTTTTTGTCAGACCACAGGGAAAGGGAGAGGTTTATCTCTCCCTCTCTTCTTCCATCTCTCACCCTCTATCTATCCTTCTGTCTGTGTCAGCCTGTTCCCATGGTGAAGATCTTCACTTTCCCAGCGCCTGTTATGCTCCTCTCAGCCTGGCTGTGCAGAATAAACAGGCGGGTGTCAGAGGATGAAACGGCAAGCGTCCCCTAGGAGCTGGGCCCGTCGTTGCGTTAACCCCCTCACTGTTCTCTCCTGAGGGCCACAGCAGCCAACCCAGTATGCCAGCTGAGAGTGACACAGAGACAGCCAGTTGGACTGAGGTGAAAGACGCTCCATGTGTCCTTCCTGAGGGAGAGATGAGCGTTTATACCACAGGGATGATACCCACCACTCCACCTAATCCTCTTTTCCTAGCCACTTCATTATCACTCACACTCTGCAGCCACAGTATGTGTGTGAAGAAAGATCTCTGAGGAGAGCCACAGTGTCTCACGTAAAGGTGGAGGGAGAAGAAGGAGTATTGAAAAAGGTGAGGAAAAATGAGGGAGGAAGGTGCTATAAAGGGACAGAGGGATACGCAGAGTAAAAACTAGGGTGGAGGTGGAGAACAGATGTCAGATGTAGTGGGTGGTAGTGAGAGGAACAGTTTGTGTAATGTCTTCTAATTTTCTTTTGCACATTGATGTATTTTCATGACAGAAGCAAGTAACAGGAAAAACTGAACAAACACCTCTCTTAAATACAATACACAGGCTGTTTTATAGATTGAGTGGGTTAACAGTCAAATAAAGTGTATGTTTTTTTTAAGGTGAAAAATTAGATCTGTTAAATTAAATTTTATATTTGCTGCTGCTACAAAAGAATTTCCCAGTTTGGGACAAATAAAATACATCTATCTATCTAAATGTAAATGTGTAGAGTCCAGTGTATACAGGGAACATGCTTCAGAAATTGAGTTTTAGTTTTGGACAAACCAATTAATGCTGGTATATGTCTCCCTCTCTGTGTTAGGCATGTGCAGAGGTGTCTGCTGGGAAGAAGATTAATTTCTGAGTGGGAGGGTGCAGCAAAGCTATTTCAGCCAACTGAAATATGTTGGCTCTTCACTGTGAGACTCGCATTAGCACATGCCATAATTGATGGAGGAGCACACTTAGCAGTAATAATGGGCATTATAAGGTGTGGTATCAAGACGTTATTTTCAGAAAGCTCTAATTAAGCTTTTTGCTGTGGCTTTGGCGTAACAATGATGGTCCAGTATCATTGAGAACACTTTCTAAGCCTCTGATAAACACACTGCTTGCCAATCAGTTTGTTCTGGGCCTCCCATGTGCAGGGAAAAATAAACAAGTTCATCAAACAGTGAGAGACAGAGCTTCTCTCCACTGACTCTGGACCTGGCCCTGATGAAACGGCAATCAGCTCAGTACCATAGGGAGCCATTGTGTTTACAGTCGGCGGGTGGATGGACTGCTGCTAGCGAGGGGAGATTAGACCTTTGAGACCAGCTGGGACATTCCCACCAACAGCCAATCCCACCTGTGAATTTGCAAGCGAGACCCTGTCCCTTCCCGTCAGCCTCCCCGGCCATTGGAATGATCAGCACCACACTGACACTTTCCCAAGGCACTTCAATCAAGTGCTCAGGGGGTTGGTGGCTCAAATAAGATAGTGGGCTGGGATCCATGTAGGCATGTGACTGTCTTGGTGGTATAGGGACAACAAAGCACACACAGCTGTGCTGCTGATCTCTGATTGTATCTAAAGGTCAACATGTGTGTGGGACTGGAGTAAAGCAGAAGAAACAGTTGACCTTAACGCCACCTCTGCAACAACTTTACCTTCACCTCCATAGTTCACTTCCCCCCTTTGACAACTGTTTGAAATTCTGCATTGGCTTCTTCAGATTTCACCGTCAGCGACTAGACACATGTTCTTCCACAGTTGCTGTTTTCAGACAGTGTTCTGTGTACCACATAAAAAGTAAGCCTGAAGGAAATACTCTAGGATAGAGTGTGAACGCAAGCCTCAGCTGACAGCCTCTGGAACATGTTTCTCCCTCTCGGTGGGCAGTGGAGAAAACCTCACCAAGCGTGACAATAACTGAACGCCAAAACATGGATTGGGCCAAATGAGCTGTGAACACAAACAAAGTAGCAAATTTGTTCTGTGGTGTTTTGGGTGGACATGTGTCCCCTCAGCATGTTAAATACTGCACGCAGTCTTACTGACAGAAAGGCACGCAGTGAAAAAGGAAGAATAATTAAGGGAAGATAAAAGACAAGTCAGAAAGACAGAAGGTAAAGAGAGCAAAACAAAACAGTAATCACTATGTCTGCCCAAGAATCTGTGTGTGTTAATCATTGTAGCGCTGCAGTGTTTGAGAGCTTTTGTGTGGGAATGCTATCTGTCTGGATCCCACCTGAGATTTGTCACACCTTATGGTAAATCTCTGAAGCGTGACCTACACTATTGAAGCAGCTCGTTTGTTTCCTTGTCCCCCTGAGAGTCTGCCTTTTTGGGTTTGTTTATAACTTTGCATTAACGTATGAGTATTAATGTACGTTTTGTTCTGACTTGTCTGAGTCTCCGTGTGCCCCATGTATTATTCCTGGACACAGCAGTATGTCCACACTGTCTCTGCAATCTTGAGTCTAGCGCAGCTGTTAAATGTTTTATTTACTGAGCCTTGATGAGATAAGAGCCGAGTGTTTTGGAATGTGTGTCTGAGGACATCAGCGTGCCACTCTCTCTCTCTCTCTCTCTCTCTGTATGCTTCTTTTATGTGCTGATTGGTCATTTGGCATCTATCCCCCAACACCTAAATGGACTCTTAGAGCAACTCAGGAACGTCATAAACATAAGCAGCCAATGGCAAGGCCAGTCTGAAATGGGGAAAATAATCCTAATAATATACTGTTTTGAATTGTTTCACTGGGTTATTCTACAAATGTGTTTTCAAACTTTTAAGTGTGCTGCTATTTAGCTTATAGCCTCACATTCAGTAGGGCTGTTGTGTGTATTGCATTGTTTTTACTCCTCTTCCTCCAAGTGAGACTGAGGCAGACCAGTTCAAGAATTAGGAGGGCCAAACTGCATGGAAAATGGATCTGTGCTGGGTGGCTTGTTAATTCCTCAGCGTGCCTCCTGAGGTGAATCGCTCTCGATGCGGACGCTGCCTTTGATCATTCACAAAGCATGTCGCAGCAAGGTCTGCTCCAGCACCCAACAGATGGTCATTAAATCATGCGTTTTATTTTACTGGAGCTTTTTACATTCCTGCAAGATCTGTTTGCTTTTATTGCTGCCATTTAGGATGTCTACCATGCTGATTAGAAACATGCAGAGGCTTTTTGTGAGTATGCCAACAGACCTGATGGAAAAACAATGTGCATACTAAAACTTCATTAATTCTATCTCAACACTCTCTCACAATTACAGGGTTTATTTTACTGGTAGGCACAGAGGCATAGGTGATAGACAGGATTAGCCTGTGATTTTTAATAAGTGAAGGTGCTCTAAGTACTATAGCATGACTTATTTTTTTGTTTGTGTGTGTATGTAAATGTGTAAGGTCTATACTTAAGTGTGGTTTGCTCTGAGGATCACCAGTTTCAACACGTTTGAACCCTACTGGTTCATCATCTGGGCAATAACGACATATTTCTTACCTCTGGCCAACTGTGGTCCACAAGCTTGTTAATCTTAGTGTCGGTCAGCGTCATGGAGACAGAAATGCTTAATTATCTTTGCATGATTGGCTACTGAGTAGAAAGGGAAATCCACCCTAATGATGTATCATCTGGTAGGCATGTAAAAACCCTGACCTGCACCAGCCACTTCAAGGAAAGAAAGAAATGATCAAATTAACTTAAGTCAATTATTGTTTGGATCTGTAGGTGGAGCAGTGGGAAAACCTGAGAAAAAACTAGGACAGTTATGGGAAATAATTAAAAAATGTTTATACAGAAGTCATATATGCAAACTGAGCCAGTGGGTTTGTGGTTTAGTGGGATTTTGGTGCTTATAGGATCACAGCAATGTTTCTTCAACGCAGCCCTTTATCTCAGCATATATCCAAAGATTTGTTGCATCTGCTCCTGACTATCGTGGCAAAGCAGGATTTAAAGCTGAATTTTGGCTTATCGTTTTCTGTCATCTATTCACAAGGTATAGTGCCTCCCTCTTTTATCCTGCTTCATTTTGAATATTCATTTGTTTACATCAAATCTAAATCTTTTTTGTAATTCAACCTAAGCAAGAACCCACAAACTCCTACACTGAATCATATGAGTCATTTTGTAGTGAGAATTGGGCTGCACTATAGGTCCTTTGTGCCTCCTTTTATATTAACAGCCGAGATGAGGGACAAAGGCTGTGTATTATATTGGCATGAGGGCCAAAGTTCCTGACATGGCAATTTGCTATCTTTTCTTTTGGGTGAGTAGTGACAATGGGCCGCTGTAGGATCATTCAGGTCCCCATGTACTGCAGTATGAAAGCGGCTTGGCTTTTTGCCCCAAGGGTCAGTGCAGGGATCTCAAACACCACGACTGATGAGCACTAATCTGGCCTCCTCAGCAAACATAGGCCTTTCTCTGTAACCTTCAAGCCGTGAAACACAATTTACAGAGGTGGCAGGGGGTCGAGCAGACCATGATGTCAACAAGCAAGCGGGGGAGGGTTTTTAGAGTGCACACAACACCCAATGCATTTGTGCATGCACTGTTGAAATTGGATGATTTCCTGCTTACAATGGAAATCGAATTTTAAAAATGCAGATGTAAGTGAACATTTTTTTCTCTACCATTTTTGGGGCTGTGGTATTGGCAAGTAACCTGGATACACCAGCAAATTATTTTTTTTTACAAGCCTACTAGGCCATAAGATTACAACTGGTTGTTCATACATTTAAATGTATTGTGTTCACATGTAAAGTAAAAGGAGTGTTGGAAAGTTACCTTGTCGTGCATACCCCAGTATCACAGTATCTTGTTTAAAGTGTTTGCCACAAATGTAATAGTTACAGAAGACAAAGAGACATCCAGTTGTTCTTAAACTGTCAGAAAGATACTGCTTCATCTGAGGTTGCAGCTCATATTGATTCTGCATCGTACTACATTATATGAGATACTTCTAACATTCTCCCCCTATACATATGCAAATGTGGATGAACAAAAAAGAAACCTAACAGTAAAATGTAGAGGCTGTTATCCCCGTGTGGGCTATGAGTGGTATGTAAAATATGTATGTTATGGATACATTTCCAGTGTTGAGTAGAATATACATCAGGAAGAAATTGAGCAAATAGTGTCACTGCAAATGAGTAAGTAAGTTTGTGAAAGGTGTGTAAATGATCTGCAAAGGCACACCATAGTTTTGTTTTCATAATATTAACATAAAGAATATAGACTTCATAACATTTAATGTATGATTGTGCAAAGTGTTTCATGTTGGAAAGGGATTTATTTAGGACTTATAAGATTAAAAAAAGTTAATTTTCTAGGTTTTATAGCTGTTGAGCTAATATAATCATCACCTGGCTAACAGAAGTTTAATGTCAATCATGTTTGTTTGGTGTTTTGTTTTTATAGTAACCATTTTGGTGAGGGCTTTGTGTTAACCCCTTATTTGATATTCATGGAAATATCTGCACCTGCATATATCTGATCGGAGCAGCACTAGCTCATGCAGCTAATACAGAAGTTGATTAAAGAATTTAAATGGTCCATTTAACCCCTAACACAGGCAAGGCCTACCTGTGTGATAGTACTATTACTTTGCAGTAATTCCTGCAGGCGGCAGTTGGAATTGATCCCCTCTCAGCCATCAGGAAGTTTTAGTGCTGCTATGTGTGTGTTCAAAGCCCAGTTTAATAAAGCTAGCTGGTCACAAGCCGTTAAAGCAGAGGAGAATAATAAATAAACAGACCTGCTCTGTCCTGCTCTGCTCCTTCCCCCACCTCCTTTTCCACACCTCCATCAGTGGATTTGCTCCATGCAGAGTTCAAAATCTCTTCATGACTGGCTTGCAGCTGCAGGCAGGCACTGAACCCCTAAGTGCATTCAGATAGATCAGCAGGGTGCTCTCCCTGTAAGAGGGCTGGATTGTCTCTTGGGAAAGATGCACACATCATTTTATAAAAAAGTATTTTTTTAATCATCTAAAATGACATCCTGCGTACAATAGAACATCAATGTTTTGTTGTTTTTTAATCACAGTGCATATGCAGGGTGGTAGAAATGTGTTATGGCACTGCCTTCACCACACAGGCCATCAGCAAGGCAGATTGATGTTGAGGGGCCTGGCCGATGGAGATAGAGTTTATCTGCTGCAGGCTGGGATATGAAATCTAATCACATGAGTGCCAGGTGAGGAGGTGCGGCCACAGATGAGCCACTAACGCACACCATCACACTTGTATTTAACAAATGGTAAGGAATTTCCTTCCGCAGGGTTGTGCCAGGCGATAAGACAGTCTCAGACAAGAGCTCGCTCGCTCCATAGATATGTCTTTAAGGGACAGCAAAGAGAAATGGAATGAAAGAAGTCTGTGGGACTGTGGGAGAAGACATTAGAGAGCGCAAATTTAAGAAAGGTTAGCTGTGGTAAATCCAAAAGAATTCTCTGGACTCAAAGCACTTAAAATACTCTGAGCAGTTTCCAATTCATCTTTTTTCCGTTTCTGATTCTTCACATTGCGTTTTGAATGCTGATCTAATTATCACTGTTTCTCTGCCTTTCAAAATCACAACACCATGTAAGATAAGCCAGAAATAGAACACACTTCTCACTGTTAATGATAATAATGGATTTCTGTTTTGTAAAGAACACCCGCCTGACAAACACACAAATCTGGCTATACATATGCTATAACTCAAGGTTGACCCACAGCTCAGCACCACTGGAGCTGCAACAGCTTCAGCCCTGAACCTTTTAGTTGTATTGACAGACACCACAAATGAGAATTTAGTGCTCTTCAGTCTCTCAAGTACTTGTCTAGCCTACTCATGTATTGTGTGAATCAAACAATAGGAATCATCTCAGTTTTTCTAATGACCTGCACTCTCTGCTTTATTTGAAAGACACAGAGATTTCTCTTTAGAGTATAACCCACTACTACCCAAATTAATTCATAAGACTAAAGGAATTGGTTGAGCTTTTGGAAAAAAGCAATGTGGATTACTAACGGACTAACTCCGCTGTATCAGTGCATTAACATGCAGATAGTCCTGTCATTGGGAGTCTGATGCTATTTGGACAGAAATGAACAGCATACAAAGACAAGTCATACTGTACAGAGACAATATAGAGAGATTTTATCATGAAGTCCTTGTACACCCAGAGTTTCACACTATCCTCAGGATCCCACTGCACAGGTGCTCTAACTAACTAGCAAGAGGTGCAGTGAAATGCCAAGTACATGGTCCCTCGCTGCCTTCCCACCCACAAACACCGCTAGCTGTGTTTGATGAAAGACCCAGCCAAGCCAGAGGCAACAAACTCTGTTTTGACTGCTGATCCGTGGTTCCACTCTTAAAACCTTTCCATATCTCTAAACTTCGTTATTTCAAGCATGCAAATTTATTACCACATACTGCACCTTGTAGACCTGATGGTGAGGTCTGACAGGAAAGTCAACCACTGAAAACACGTCAGAGTCTCTAGTGGATGGGGAAAAACAAAGCCTCAAACATTTTTGTTTGTTAGTTAAGTTATGTGTGCCATTGCTCATTTATACTTAATATGTTAATTTGGAGATTACCTAACACAGGACTGCCCATCTGTCTTCTATGAATACATTTCTATGATTAATGGCCAACAACCTGCATCTCCCTTAATAAAAACTGTCCAGCTATATCATTTACTTTAGTCTTGTGTTATCAACGTATTTTGATACTGCAATAGTCTATTATGTGAAATGTGTAGCCTCATACTACTGTACCCACAATCACAATGACACCTGCTCATGCATCAGTGCAGTGTGTCTGTAATTTGATTTTTAACAAGGAGATAGCACATGATTCTAAACTGAAAATATGCCTTGAGATTACAAGATTACAAATAATGGAATATGCAGTAAACAAGCATCTCCATAAGTATTGGACACGTATCATCTCCTATATTTTGAATCTGGTCTTTATTTTAATCTAACAATAACACAACTATAAACGGTAAACAGAGGCTAGTGAAAACCTAGGAGAAGACATTGTAGCGAAACAATATTCCCAGTCATTAGTTCAGTTATACTCAACAGGCTCTGAATATAAATATGATAGTAGGACTATTTATAGGTGGACTGAAAATGCTGGAAATCACTTATTTAAAATAAAATAGGGTGAAAGAAGGACAGAGCTTTTCAAAAACTTAGCTCATTTCGCCACTGGGCTGCAGAGATGTTATGTAATAAATATATAAATAATCAGAGACTGAGCAATCACTTGGGCAGGAGTTTTAGACAGAGCAGGACGAGTGACGGATACAACACTGAAACACTGAGCAGATGAAAGAAATCAGCTTTAGAGCCAGAATTTAAATTTCTTCGACCTGTAATTTCATTTCATGAAGCTTTGTGGTTTAAGCCTTTATCTTGTGTGAAGAATGCATGTAAAAGGAATTATTTAAAGTTGAGTGTTGTTGAAAATCTATTCTAAAACTAAAATTGGTTTTCAGTGAAGTAACTTCTGTGCATAGCTCCGAGTTGTGATGTTCAATGCTGTAAGTGGAACATCTTTCCTCTTTGTTACCTCCTGCTCAGCAGTGTTATGTGCACTCTTATAAATCTTTACAGACAAAAGGGTTGAGAGCCCCTTGTCTACTGTATCTGTCAGAGCATTTCGTAGTGTGCTATGTTGTGTACTAGCTGCTAAATGTTAAATCCTGCTCGTACTGTTACTGTATTTAGAGTGTGCAAAGTGAGGGAGTGTTAGAGGGCATGAGAGTGTCAAAGACCTCTTCACCTGGTCAGTGATAGAGCCACCCGATCTCCTTAGGGAAAACCGACTGGATACATCTCTATTACCTCTGCCTGTCCAGCATTCCTGCCCTTCACCACCCGTCCACACATCCTCCAGGCTCCCGTTGAACTGGTGAACCCGGTGTCAGGCTGCTATGCCATGCATTCGCCAGCAGGAATATTGTTTTTCAGCCCTTGAAATTTTAGCCTAGAAGATCAATGTTGCAGCTGGCCTGAAAGTTCAGGGCACAGAGGGGCAGTGAGGAGCGAGGTTAGGGTCTTCTTCTGTGCTCCCTGTGGAGTGTTTAGGGAAAGATAGAAAACTTTGGAAACTCAGTCTTTTGTCTGACACCTGTGGTTTTTGTCTTCAACCAGTTTGATATGTCTGTTTTAGCTTTTTTTCCCCTTTTTTCTTTTTTTCTTTTTGGCTGTAAAATATGGCCCATGGACACCTCAGACGACATCTTACCATTTGTAATGTCATATAAAAAATTTTTTTTTCTGTGTCTAGGCTGGGTAATTCCCACACTAAAACAGTGTGATGTCCCCCTCCCCCTCTCATTAACTAAACTATGTAGTTGGAGGAGATAATATTGGGGAATCTGAATTTGCTAGGCCCTCACTCACACTCACCCATCACCCATCCCCCATGCATGCTCTTAGACACACACACACACACACACACACACACACACACACACACACACACACACACACACACTCA
>OMNW01000297.1:0-10621 GCA_900303245.1 Selene dorsalis | reverse complement strand
AGTCTGCTTTTATTATGAAGATCCATCCACCATCAACCTAAAACCTGAACTGAGGACCCAAGACGGAGCTCGCCGGGCTCCCAAGAGCCGAGGCCTGTGCTGGAGAGACTGTTTCTGTTGGAGGGACCTGCTAACTGCTGCTCTGGTAGGCTGATTCACCTCCACACTATTCCTCCTGTGTGGGAAACCAGTCCACCTCCTCTCTGTTTCTGTTCCCCCGGCTTTTCTCCTTAACATACACTCCAGGTTAGGACTATTTGTTTGTGAGCACTTAAACCCCCCCTAGACCTGACTGGTGTGTATCATGGGTGTGAAGAGAAAGAAGAGCAGCACTGCACTGGGAAGCAAAGCCATAGTAAAAATGACATCACTGGGCAAACACAAGTGAAGTGCAGGAAATGTAAAAGGCCTGGTTTAGGTTAATGACTAAAAAAATGTAGTATAGCCTGACAGAGCGTATTCATTTTAAAATATCAGCAGCACAAAATGCTTATTTAGGCCTAATTACACTTGAAATGAATGTTTTCCCCCAGTTAATATACTTTACTCATCAATCAATCTGTCAGTTTCCAGAATCCAAGACATCTTTAAATGTTCTATTTCATATTTATAAAAAAAAATGAACTAAAGTAAGTAACTGATTTTTTTGACATTCTGCGACTAACCTCTGCAGCTCTAAGACTGTCATGACGAACATGCTTATTCATTTGACTAAACAATGAAAACAAGAAAAGGCAGAGAAAAGCCATGAGGAACGGGCAGGGAGAACCATGGACCTCTCTGTTGATGCATCAGCAGCATCCTTTCATGAAGGCGAGGAGTAGGGAGAGGTCAAGTGTCAGGAAGAGGAGGAGGGGCAGGAGGGAAGAGAGGGAAGGAGGTGGTGTGTCTCAGTGGGAAGGAGGAAAAGGATGTAGCTGCTCCACCAAGGCCCTCCCCCACTTCCTTTCCCGCCTTTTCCGCCAAAAACAAAGCGCAGAGGTTCCTGCTCGGACTCTCCACCAACTCCATCCATCTCCCTCTTTCCCATCTTCCTCTTCCTGAACAGAACTCCACTCAGCTGTGACCTATCACTTTCATGCAGCACTTCATGACGCATATAGACGGGTGACGGTGAGTTCAATTAAAGGTAGCGTTGGAGATGCTGGAAAAACGGTTTGAGCGGGCCACATTTTGAAAATACACAATTCAAAGGTCCAAGCCCCTTTCTTCAGACTTCTCTCCGAAGCCACGCCTCCAGAGCGCAAGAGCACGCACCACTTGCTCAGCCTTGGGTTCACATCAAGGTGAAACCGCAATAGACGCGACAGTAACGCGGAAAGCTGCGTCACTCACATTTGGTCGCTCCGTGAAGGTATGGCCTTCACCACGCAGGACCGCTAACTTTCTGCCACCTTTTTCTCATGGCTCATTCATGTGAAAGTAAACAACTAACATCATAATAAACCATGCAGAATCCAGCTTAGAGCTACACTGCCACCTACCGGGCTTCAGTGTGCTACATTGGATCACTTGCGTTGTCTTTACCGCGTTGTAACTCGTTGACGACTCTGAGCACACACGCGATTGGTGCGTGAAGAGCGGTACGCACAGAGGAGGGAGGGACTGAGTGGGCAGTTTGATTGACACATCACAATTCAATTGACGTTGAGTTGAAAGTGGCATCCAGAATGATTGGATGGTGTTTTTCCAGGATTGTCCGTCCCACAGGTGACTGACTTTTTTCATTTTTGTGAAAAAGCATTAAATTAATTGGTTGCAGTCGGGATGTGAGGAGCACTTCAAGCAATTCAGTAAAAAATGCTCCAGAAATAGATCTCCAACCCTACCTTTAAGCAACTGAACTATGGCTAAGCCACGCCCCCATATCTCAGATGTCTTCGAGAAGTCACCAAAAGGGTCTAAAGTACAGATTGGAGGGATTTACTAATCATTTTATTGTAGAGAAGGTTGATGGAAAGCTTCAAGCCAAACGTGATACACCGCATCTCGTTGCTGTCACCGTCTCAGACAACAGGTTTAACTACAGCCCTTTGGACAACTACACTGATGTATAAAGTACAAAAACTACAAAGCAACGCAGCTAGGAGCTAATGTTAGGCTAACCTGAGCTAACGTCAGCTAGAGATGTAAAGGATAACTTTATATTTCTTTCCAGCAAAGTGACAAGATGTTGCCTCAAACACAATGTTGATTTACCTTGGAACAGATGTAAACATCCTTGTTAATCTTATTTACGTTGGGTTGATGTTGTGGTCTACTTCACAGCTTCATCCCACTTTACTTTGTTGAGATGTGGTTTTGGAAAGGGTAAAAAAATACACCTATCGCCCAGCCTCTCAGGATACCTGCCTGCCATATCTATTTAAGTGTTTCATTTGAAAACTTTTGGGTTGTGTGTGTTGTCTGACGGACAGAACATGAGACCTTTGGAAACAATGAGCCGTCGCTCCCTGATTGGCTCTCCTCAGCCTCTACTACCAGTTACAGTGTAACTGACCTTGTTGTCTTTGCTGCAAGTCTGCTTCCTGTTTACAGGAGCTAGCTATAACTGTCCAGTGTAGATGTATGGTCATGTGATGCATCTTTGCAGGTGTGATAGTGTGGACAGAGATCAGATCTACAGGACTGCAGTTTCCACAGAGGTTGATGATTTGAGATGATGTCATCTCCAGTTGTTTGCTCATTGTCAAAGGAGATGTTGGACCACTTGAGCAGCTGATTCCCTTTTCCAGCAGGACAGCACCAAAGCCACTGCTAACTGGTTTGTTGACCATGATATCACTTGGCAACCTGCCTGACCATAATATCCCCTATAGATTTTCCATGGGACATTCACTGTCCAAGGGAAGATAAGAAACACCCGACCCATCAATACAGACGAGCTGAGGGCTTCAAAGCAACCTGGGCTTCAGTAACACCTCAGCAGTTCCACAGGCTGATTGCCTCCTGTCCCGACACACACTGATGCTATAATTCAATCTGAAGGAGCCCGACCAAGTATTAAGTGCGTAAATGAACATGCTTTGCAGAAACTGAACATTTCTGTTTTGTAAATATTTTTTTGATTGGAAATACTCAGTATGGATTTGTTTAACATGTTTAAATGTTATCGCTGAAGGGTTTATATTACACATTTGGTGGTTATTTTAGTGGAATTCATATACATTGACCTAAATGTATAGTCTTGTAGCCAGTACATGAAAACTCCATTTTACAAATCCTTGCTCTGTGTGTTATTTAATTTAAATTTTTGTTATTTAATAAGTCCCTTTGGCTCTAACATTGTTTTTTTATGTAAAAATTATTCAGATAAAGCATC
Source organism: Selene dorsalis (assembly GCA_900303245.1). Classification (NCBI taxonomy): domain Eukaryota; kingdom Metazoa; phylum Chordata; class Actinopteri; order Carangiformes; family Carangidae; genus Selene; species Selene dorsalis. The sequence goes on along the minus strand of OMNW01000297.1, from coordinate 7,299 downwards.
TTTTTTTTTTTTATAAATAAAAACATCTGGGAGAGAAACATAAAAAAACATAAGAGGAAGCAGCAGCAGGTCTGATCAGCCATTCATTAAGTAACCTGCACCATCAACAGGTTTGTGTGTATGCAGTGTCCATGTTGGACATCTGACATGTACCAGACACAGGTGAATATCAAAGGGATCAAATTAGAGTCAAAACGAGATTCTGCTTCTAGTGATGTTCACAAGTCTTTCACTAAAATGAGCCTTTGTAAACGGGTGAATTACATTTGTGAAAAAAGGTTCGTAATTGTGTAAAGACAGTAAGACAGTGAATAAAATGATGTCAAAGGTAATGTTACACAAACATGCTGTCAATATCTGTGCATTGACACTATGCAGATAACTACAAAAAGCTCCTTCACTGACACTGAAGTTAGGAGCAGGGTTTTTAGCCCTTTTTTCCATGTGAATCTGATTGGACAACGACAATCCAATCACAGAGCAGATTCTAATCAGAGGGTGCCTTCATAAACGTAATCTCCAGACTAAATTTCCAAGATGGATGATGTTGCAGACTTTTCCTGGCCCGGCTGGGTTTAATTATATTTAATAAATGATCTATGAACAACGCTTTGAACTTGAAAATCTTTCTTACCCTAAATCAAGCCCAAACATGTGTATTCAGTCTAAGATATAAATAGCTGTGAATGTGTGAGTTGCGTTTCGTCTTCTACCTCATTTATGAACTTGATGCATTCCAGAAACATGTAGTCTTGGTGATGCTCATTCACCACTCTCTCATCAATGAAGTGGCGAGGTTCCAGTGTTGGGTGATCTGGAGGGAGAGTTAGGTGTGAGTGCACATGTCCACCACCAGGTGTCTCTATTCACCTTCCTATTACACAAGCTCAGACTCCCTGGATCCACCAATGGAGCAATGCATTGATTTGTACATTTGTCGATGTAACATGGTTCCAGATCTGAACCTTTCACCACTGCATGAGTTCACAGCTCTCCAGCAGGAACCTGGTATCAATACAGTTCAGTGGTTTAGCTCTTATTCAGTGCTACTGCTGTGTCTGACAAACAGAACAAGCAGCAAACATAACATCTAACAATCTCCTGTTGTTATTATTCTGCATTACTTACATGATTATACTTGTAGATAAAACGATGTAAAAGACAAATTGAAATTCTGACCTGATGGAGAGTTAAAAGATAACCAAAGTCCCTTAAGACTTATTTGTACCACCTAAATAGTTTTAGATTCCATTGAAAAGCGTAAATGTTAAAGGAGGTACTTGGAAATGTTGCTGTGGCTACAAAATTTATGTTAACATTAACAGACAGTTCACCAAGAGCTTCAGCCATTGTTGCATTTACAAGACAAGACTTTAGAATAAGGCACTGTCTTAGCAGTGCTACTTCTTCATGGCAGCCTTGCCATTACAGTGATGAGATGTTCCAGTTGCTTAGACTGCTAACTATGGTAGAAGAGGACTCCACCTCTGGAGACAGCTATTGTGAGTGAAGGAATTAAGTTTGATACTCAACTTCTTATGTTGCTATTACACTGGTAAGTACACAGCTATTAATGCTAATGTTGGCTATGTAGCAACAGCAAAAATCTGAGCATTATTGTTGCATTCTTATTTGAGCATTATTTACAGTGTTTCCAGTGCCTATCCACACTGCAGTTAACTTCACACCAGGCAAATGTAATCGTCTACCTGGATTTGGCTATTTCCATATTCCAGCACAAGAATGATGTGTCATGTTTGTATTGACCCACTGTGTTGAGGCTCTTACCTACAAACTGGGAGCTGCCCCATATGAAGGGCAGAAACTGGAAGTCATCCAGTCCCCACACACCTTGGCTTCCAGCTGGTTCCATTCTGTAGGTCCTCTGCAGCTTCCTCATTACTGAGAGATACCTGAACACACACACATGCATATATACAGGACTGCACTCACTCACAGGATCAGGTATCAAATTTAAGTTAATCTGGGGACCAATTTCAGTTGTGTATACCAAAACAAAGATTCCCTAAAGTTATATCCTGTCCATTGACACATTGTTGGACTAACACAACTTGCAGCATAGTTCTCCTGATATAAATAAGAGTGTTCCTCAAGGTTCTGGAGGATCATTGCTAAGTAGAATCGTGACATTGGAACAATGGCATCAGAACTAAGTGAAAGTTGGAGGTGAAAAAATTATTCTAGGCAAAGAGGTTCTCTCAGCATCACTTCTTAACTAAAGGTTTCTGAGGGACAGTGTACGGAAAATTCCCTGAGGCAACTTAACGGAGCACATGAGGCACAATCAGGCAGAGCAGCAGTGACTACACCATCAGACGTTCAATACATCATCATCAGTTCTCTAAGAGAGTGAAAAACAGCTTCATCACAGATACAGAGTTTACTGAAACTGGCAAAGACACTTGTGTTGCACCTGGCGTAAGATAAGGCTCACTTTGTGTTACCTTTCTGTTAGATTGTTCATTGGGGACCTTGAACCAATAACAATCATCATGAAAGGCAGATGTTTTTCCCAGTACAACACAGAGCAAAATATATAGTGACGAGACAACACACTAATAGAAACTACGCAGTGAAACTGTCTGCTTTACAGCAATGTGTTTGTTCCTCAACACGGCAGTATGTGAATTTGGAAGTGGGCTAAACAGTCAGACATTTAAATATATTCTGTTGTATTTTTCCATTAGATGAGAAAAAAAACCCTTTCTAAGGTGCACATTTGAGAGTAGTGAGCCCACCCAGTACCATAGCTGAGCCCATACCTGAACCCATGGTCAGGATGGTCACAAGTGCCCCAGGTAATAAGAACTCATAACACTGGTGCATCAGATAGTGTGCCTTAGAATTAGACACTGACCTATGTCCAGACACACCCCTGTCGTAAACCAACCACTGGCAACACAATGTAAGATTTAGGCTAGTACTCTGCTATCTGTGTGGTAAATACTGTATGATCATCCCCGGAGAAGCACAGTAGTCTGCGTTAATTTGTTAACGGACCCGGTGCCACGCAGAGAGGGTTTTGTGTGTTGCTGGAGCACTGGAGGAGCAGGCTGGCCGGCCCTGTGTTTATCCATGTTTGGTTTGTGTTCCATCACTTTCTCGCTATTTTTTTCTTGGCTTCCTCCGACAAAAACCCTTTCTGCTTTCCTCCGACACCAGCTTCATCAACAAATTCATGAACTCTGCTTCCCCAGGGATGTTCGTAAAGCAGGTCGCACTCTAGCTTCACAGCAGATTGGGGGGGGGTGTTCCTACCCGCCCAGGAAAGTTGCAGAGTGCAGTTGCAGCCAGCGCGACCCCGCTGAGGCTGCAGGGGCGGCATGATTCATCCTATTTTCCATCACTTTAATGAATTTAGAAACATTATCTTACGCTCAAAAAATTACATAGTGTTGCTTTAAGAGACACTGTACACTACTGGGAGTCACTATCAGGAAGTGAGGAGATGGGGCTGGGGCTAACTGCTATCTTCAGTAGAAGAAAAGACATGATCGAGGGAGGAACACTGGTGTTTGTTTAGGCCTATGGAGGCAGCAGATGGTGAGTAAAGGAGGTAAGAGTGATGATGATAGTATTGGAGAACCGTAGATTTTGGCCTGATGATAGCATTACAGCAAAACACACTTAAGGTCTGTATGACAGTGGAGGGACAACGGACCAACACGAGTCTCATTATCTAGATAAAGCTACTTAGTATAAAGAGGAAGAGCACAGCAGTAAGGGCTCACCTGTTAAAAACCTTGAATACAATAGCCATTTGATCGTCTACCCTGAGAGCTCCCACCTTACAGAGGCAGCAGAGGAAAGCAGCAAAGGCAGCTTCATGACCTGAGGAGACAAACACACACAGAACATCAAACATCTCCAAATATCAACATGTTGTGTGCCCACGTCTCATCTTCATTCCCTCCCTCAATGAATCATGACTTGGCCTCATACTTTTCACAGCATTATGACCTCATTTTCAATGTGCTTACCGATGGATTAAAAAATAAAAATAAAACGCAATAACATTTTAAAACATATACACTGTACAGTCTTTTACATGGATTTGTTAAGATCTGAATGAAGCCATTGTGGACAATAGTGGAATTGCAATGTCATGGCACCTCCCACTGGTCAAACATAGAATATCATCTGTGCTTTATGTCTGTAGATGTGTAACTGGATTCAGATTTAAGTTCAGAAATTCAGAAATCTCTTGGTTTGATTGATTACTTTTTTTGTTCATTGACTTTTTAATTTAAAATACATTTTAATAGACCTAAAGATTTTTATTTCACCATCACTTGTGATTTCACTGAAAGTTAATGAATAAAATGGTTCTGATTTAACTGTGTTTTTTATTGAACAGTAGTGATGGACTGAAGCAGACACACGCTGTTACCTGTTCCATAGTCTATCCTGGTGGAGTTCCCCACAGACTCTTTCAGATAGACAGCTATCTCTGGAACTGCTGCACTTTTGTCAGCAGGGACCACTGTTGACACCAAGGCCTCTGCTTCCTATTCAACACAACACAATACAACACACACACACAGATATCACTTCCTGCTTACTAAGCATGTGGTTGAATGCACGACTGGCAGAGTTTACACCTGGTATTGTGTCTGAGGTGATCACTGATCACACTTGGTATTACAATGTGGTTCCATGTGCGTGTCGACGTGTCTGACTTGTGATCAGATCTTTTTTCCCTGATTTGAAAATGCGCATCATTTCCATTTACTAGGTGTGGGAATCACCAGAAGCCCTATGATACGATATTATCACGCTACTTGTGTCTCGATACAATATTATAATGTGCAATATATATAATATTTCAACATACTAAGATATATTGTGGAAGCTTTTTTTCACTTGGCGTCTGTGTATGATACAGTAGTGCCATGCAGAATATTGCGATACTATGATGTACCGATTTTTCCCCCCACCTCTACTGAACCTCATTTTCTTAAATTGATGGAAGGCAGCGTTGCACTTTCTGTGCTTAGTCTGCCAGAAAATACAACAACAAGAAATCAAATCAATACAGCCTGGATGTATTCTGTGTGTGCTTCAGAAAAAAAAAATCTCCGAAGATGTTTGATGTAATTCTCTCTGGGCTTTTCAAAATTTTCAGACAGCATTTCATGTTTACTCCATCCATAAATATCTATTTTGCCTGCTGTTTTCTGGGGTGCGTTCACACCAGCACTGGGCTTTTCACTTCTAATCTATCACCCAAGATGTATGGTAATGTCAGGAGTGAACATGAGTGAGAGAGTGAATGTGTACTAACCTGATCTAGTTTGGCGTACCAGGTTCTAAAGGCCTTATTACCGAAGCGTGATGGCTGATCAACAGGAGGGGTCTCATTTATCCACTGGTCCAGAGCCCCCAAGAGATCTAGTAAGTTCTCCACTGTCTGTCACACAAGACACCAGCAACATGTGATACACCAATAAACATCGCCAAATCAGAGTTTTAATGTACACAGTACACAGAGAAATGATTTCTCTGTTTTGGTTCCTGTTTAACAGGAAATGTTGTTTTTTTATAAGACTTGTGAATGTGAAGCTCTCCTCCACCCCCCTAGTAATCTTTTAGCGGATCATGTTAAGATGGACAACATACCTTAGACACTTTATATTCACATGTGAGCTTCTTCCCTTTTACACCTTCATTCAGTGTCAGGATGAAGCCCATGTAGTCAGCATATGCCTGGAAAAAAGAGAGATATGATGAAAACTAGAATGTATCAGGAAGTGCACATGAACCACTGCTTCAAATAAAGATCAATATTATGACATTCATATGTTCATTTTTACAGTACTGAAATGTATTTAGTAAATATAAAAAAAATGTAAAATGATCAGAGTGATGTGAAATAAACTATGTTGTACTATGTAAGAAAAAAACTAATTACACATGCTCTTTAAAAACTTAATAACTGTTATCACTTTCCATTTTAATCATAATTTGATCCCAAATCTGCAAACCACGAATTATAAAGCTTTAGAAAACGAAAACGAAATTTCAGTTAATGAGGGATGACTTTTACTCCAAATTCATATTAAAGTGTACTGTGTGCTATTTAAGTGTACTGGCCCCAGTTTCAGTATCACTCTTGCAAAAAGAAAAAAAAAGGCAAGTCAGGCTTTTAGGTTGGTGAATAAAATGCCCACACCCACAGGCAGGAACCCACCTGAGATCTTTTCCACTTGCCCATGTCAGGGACCATGCTGATTTCTTTCTTGGGCACCATGAAGGTGACTTCAGGTGCTTCATCTTCAGGAGTAGATCCTAAAGAATTCAAAACACTAGTTAGAGATCATTTCAGTTGGAAAGTACATGCTACAAATACTATTACTACTACTACTGCCATATTTTGAAACAGTTGAAATATTTAAGAGAACAGCAACAACGTTAGTTGTCTGTCCACCAGCCACAGCCTGGGGTAGGGTTCAGTAAACAGCAGTGACATAAGTGGGGACTAAAACCCAGAGGTCTGATCCTAGGTGCCTTTTCCATTAAGATGATGCATCTTTAAATCCGTCTCTCGTGACAGTTTGAAAGTGCAATGAAATGTTCATGTTGACTAATATGAACATTTGGGTAAATCCCCCTAATCAGTGAGAGAGCTTGATGGGTTTAAGTATGTTAAGTAATCATTTCTCTGCTTAACTTTTAGGTACAGTTTGTCTGGATGATATTCTGAATAAATGAATAAAAAGCAATAGTCTGTCTCATGTAAACACTCTACATGCTAGCTAACCTCTCAGACAGTAAACTAAACACCTGGTGATTTTGCTGTAAGTTGGCAACAACTGCTAACAGAACAACACGAGGGAACAAGTTGGTATACAGATAGATGACATGGACAGGGCTGACTAACTTCTACAAAATGTGTAACAGCTTTGCTGGAGAACAGCAGTGATGTGCTCTGCGGATTTATCTAACGTATGGTGGATTCATTAAACGTCCCATGTGGTAGTATGGTACACCTGCTGAAGATAAATGATTTTAGCACAGCAGAGTGCTCCAGAGGTTTCCAACGCTCAGCACAAACATTCAACGGCGCTTTACCTGACTGCTGTTCGGTTTCCGCCATGGCGACGCTTGGTATTCTTCTTCGTGAGATTTAGGCAGCACTCAAACAGCCATGTCTCTTGACTGCCCACTGGAGAGTGAAAATGAAATGACAGCTTGGGCTCTGTTGTGTGTTTTGATGAAAACAAAAATTCACACAATATATACATATGTCTTCTAACAAATATAACATATATAATATAA
>OMNW01000294.1:6859-27736 GCA_900303245.1 Selene dorsalis | reverse complement strand
AAATATATAATATATATTTATACATATTTGAATATATTTACAAATATACCCAGCACTATACATTATACTGTGTATTTTTTTTCTCCAGAATAATTGGGAAGATTTCTCAAGAGAACTGAAAAAGAAATGCATCAATATTACAAAATAAACAGGAGAGCAGTCTCTATATGTGCTCTCCTCCTATTCCTCTGTTTTGTTAGTCAGAGCTTTGTCTCTCAGTCCTTTTCCTATTCGTCATCCTCTTCTAGTCCCTTGTTTGAAGTTCACGTTGATCCATACATTCCTCCAGGAGCAAAAAACAGTCTTGGAATGCCAGCCACTGGAATGGGATCACCACACAAGTAATGCCGTTGATTGCAAAAAAAGACTCTCTGGGTACAAACATGAGAACCAAACTGAACAGTCTGAGTGTTTATATGAAGGAGAGGAGGAGGAGGGTCCCCAGTGAACGTCACTTCATTCAGTCATTTAAAAAAACAGCTTCTGCAGGGTCCCTGGCCTCTCCTTTAAGACCTCATGTGAACATGTAGTTTACAGTATGTAATGTGTGTGTGTGTGTGTGTGTGTATCCATGGCAGTATGAGTGTGCGACAGCAGCGCTGCCACCGGCCCAGTCCCGTCTGGGTCCATTAGTCCACTGGGAGCCAGAGGGGTGATGGGTGGGGCAGTAGGTTGGGTAGGTGTCAGATAATGTGTCTGTGCTACGTGTGTTTTGGGATGTCTAGGGGTAAGACTGGGGCTGGGGTAGAGAGGGGTAGGTGGGGGGCTCATGTCTTGACATTTCCATTGATGTGCTGGTACTTGGGGAGGCAGGGCTCATCCGGTAAGGGGTCATGGGAAAAGACAGAGTCATCACCGGAGGAGCAGGAGCTGCGGGTGTCGGGGAAACTGGGGGAATACTGCTCTGTTGGGGCGCACAGGTCCAGATACTCCTGCAGAAACAAACAGGAAAAAGAGGGTTGGGTAAGATCATTTACACAAGCTTATATGTTACAAAAGGGAAGGAGGCTATGAAAGACCTAGAGCAAACAAGAGAACATCAATATAATGCTGAAACCCAGTCAACAAGAACAGGGACTTTCCAGAGGATTGTGAGAGAGGGGGAGAAGAAGAGTATCACCTTCATTATGATATTTATCTAAATCATAAAAAAATCACCCTGTAAAGATTTATAAAACAGAGCAAAAAAAATAATGTTAAACTGGATACCGTATGAAAATATTTTCAGGAATAATAAGTCATAAATTGAATGTCGGACTGCTGGCTGTGGATGTTGAAGATAGCGGGGTTGACCTAGTTGCAGCTTCGGTCCACTACAAAACAGATCTGTGTGGAAAACAGGATACATTTGGATCGGAGAACTGGGGCAAAGTTGCGGCATCTCCGTCTTTACAGCATCCCCTCACATCACTCTCCAGTTCAGTCCAAACAAATGTGACATCTGACACTGAAACGCCCAACATAAATGCTGTGAGAGGGCTGGGAGAAAAAAAACACTGGCAGAACATAACTGAAGTCCAAAAACTGAAGATGAAGACAGATTGAAAAAACAACAAGAAATGCTGTTATTAATTTTTGACTGGGTCCAGTGCTGTGAAGTTGTCTTGGTCTTTTCATGTCGGCTGAGCACCCTCTTCTCCCTCCTCCTTGTCTTTCATGGCTGTTATTGGGACTAGTTGAGAGGAGGACGAGTTCTTGGGGTTTTCTAGAAAATGAGTGCTGGCTTCCATTTTCCCAGCTCAACACGAGAAGGCTCACATTACTAAAGACCTCCACATCTGCCAGCGGTTTGGGGCAGAGGGAAAGGAGGGGGGGGGGCAAGAAAAAGGCGCTTTATTACATTTCAAAAGTTCAAACTCAAAGTTGGACTTTTTTGGCATAAATTCATGAAGTTCCAGCTCCGAAACAGACGAGTCTTGACAGCTTTCCATCGACGGCCTCTTTTCAGGTCGGCATGCGGATATCACACAAGACAGGAAGGGGAATGGAAAGAAGTGGAGGCCATCGTAGGGAGCGAGCCATGGATGTGATGATTGGGCAACCTCACTGGGCCGTAGCGGCCATGTTGGGCCTGGATCAAATCATCCGGCCATTTTTTCGGTCACCATTTAGGCTAATGTTCCTACAGCTTTCAGCAACAAGCTGCTGAAGCCTGCATGCACTGGCAAGAGTGTGATTTAGTTTGGACTGAGAAATGTGTTATTGTGTGTAGGAATGTATCATATTATTCTATTTTATTGTTATGAAACAGACTGGAGTTCGCCAGGAAATGATAGGGTTTGTGTAGCATGGTTTCTGACCACCCAGGATCCAGGAACTTATTATCCTGGAATTATTTTTAGAAGAATGAGAAAGCTGCACTCACCTCGTTGGTGCTGAGGGTGAGGATGCGATCCAGATCCTCTACTAGCTGCTTGAAGGTGGGTCTCTGGGATGAGATGGCGTGCCAGCAGTCTTTCATCATCATGTACCTGAGAAAAAGAAAATTAGAATCAGTGGCTGAAGGGAGTGAGGATAGAGTAATTCATTTTTTTTAGCCATTATTCAGTTTGTTCAAACTCTAGCTGTGACAATTCTCATCCACCTCCACTTCATCTTTAATTTCAGCTGAAATGATTTATGCCTCTGGAGTCAGGTGTCTGCATTTTAAAGAATAAATCAAGCAGCAGGCACTCTCTGACGCTGTCTCAATTCCTTAAATTTTGATGGGCTGCTGCTGATCACAAACATGCCTCCCAGTGCTTCGGTTCTTTTTAAATACCACAGTGTGTGTATGTGGTTGTCATGCCTTGCTCTCTACTTTGTTCTCCCTCAACCCTCTCAGTGTGGCACCACGGCAGAACTGTGCCATTGTCCGCTGACTGCAAGAGGGCTTATTGTGAAAGAAGACACTGATAGTGGCCAGTCACAGCTGTGCAGAGGCCTGACAGAGTGGACACAGAGCCTCAGAGTCATGGATCTGATGGAAACTGGGATGGCGCTCTGTCTTGTTGTAAGAGTAAGTGTGTATTCGAGTACAAGCTCAGTTAGGGAAGACGCCAGTTTAGTGGAAAAGGGCAGAACTTACAGCTCATTGGTGCAGTTGCCAGGCTTGTCCATGCGATGGCCTTCTTTAAGCAACTTGAAGAGCTCCTCAACAGGAATGCCAGGGTAGGGTGAGCCCCCTAGGGTGAAGATCTCCCACATCAGCACCCCAAATGACCAGCTGGAAAGACAGAAATACATGCACATTAATAATTACTTGTGATTTATAAGAATGACAGTGAAAACAGTAGGATTCTTCCAAGGCCCAATAAGTGTCACTTTCCTTTATCCTACAGACCATTTGCATAAAGTCATTAAGTCAAAGTTTGGATACAACTTGAACAGTGTGAGAGCAATGGTGTCAATGCCCTCTTTCTGCCGTCCGGTGGCTTGTGGCGCAAACCCGCTCCCAGTGCCACTCTGGCCCTGATCTCAATGATGGCTTTTGTGCCCGTCTGGCCGGTCACACAGGCTGGCATTGTCCAGTCACACCACACCAAAACAAACAGTAGACCACCCATGGCAAACAAAAGAGGAGGGAGAGGATAAGCGACAGCTCGCCAATATTAAGTATTAACTACTTCCTCATCGCAGCATCCGGTAGTAAAGTATCAGTGAATCCCTGCTGCTGATTTCCATCACTGTTGTGTTGCATGTTTACATCCAGACCGTTGCAAATGAATCATTCTTGCACTGACAGCGTGCTTTTTTTTTACATACACACAGAGGCTGCATTATAACACACTCACTAACAAGAATGTGAACAAACACATGAAGGCAGCCACAGGCCATGTTAGCGTTGCAACCAGGCAAGTGAGCATGGACAAGCAGGCTTATCAGTTCCTTCATCTGTTTACACAACCAGCCCCAGGTTTGGTCTCTCCTCTATCACTGCGTTGTATCTCTCCACTTGTTGACACACTCATCTCTCCTTTCTGTGCTACTTTGTAAATGTCTCCTTTTGCTCGTCTGCCTGCAGGATTGTGCAGCTTCGTGTCCATCTGAAACCAACTGTGACTCGCCAAATAAACATGCACACTACCAACATGCAACAGGTCACTTCAAGAGGCCAGGCATTCAGGCTGACAATGCATTTATGCAGCCATTCATACCTTGTTACATTTATATCTCAAGCAGTTAGAGTGAACATTCTCTGCTGTTGAAGATATGATATCGACTGAGAGCGGCATGAATATATGCCAGAGAACAACTCAATACATGTACATACATCAGTGGATCTGAGCAAAACATGAAGAATAAAGGCTGAAAGAGCTGAAAGTATACATTTGTTTTTCTTGTCAATGTGGGTGTGTGTGTGTGGGGGGGGCTCCACCAAACCTGGCCACTGACATCGTCTCTCTGGGCTCGAGCTACAACTCTTTACCCATACCTTCACCAGCCGGAGCTCAGTCCCCCGGGGCCATTTATCAAAACAGCAAAGAGCGAGATTCATTGGAATTCATGTATTCATTTAATCTGATGTCATATATGGATCGCCTGCGCTCCTGGTGATGTTTGAGCATAAGCCCGCCACCCACCACCTCCACAACACCTCTCCTCATCTTCCTTCTCTCGTCATACGCTTTGTAAAAAAGCCAATTACTAAAAGTGAGTGATGAAACATAATTAGCAGTGAGCTGAGAGAAAAGACTACAGCAGCCACTTCATGCCGGCAACCCCCCCCCCATTCAGTCCCATGCACTCCCCCAGGTTATCGATCGTCACTTTGCTATGGAACATGAAGGGCATGATGTGTGTGTACATAGTATTTATATACACAAACACATATACACAAACATGGACAGTAGACAGATTCTCTATCCAAGTGCTTAACTGGATGAGGGCTATGTTTAGTGTGCTACTGGTGTATTGCACACACACACACACACACACACACAATCTCCTTTCCCAGGGGTCATCATGAAAGGCATTTATCTAATTGCCACATACACTTTCTGCCGCCAGTGTCTGAAGTAGAAACTTCAAACAACGCTGTCAGAACACATAAGACTCAAACACCAAAAAGAGAGGGACGCTCTCCCTTTGTTCTGTTTTTAGAATGAGTACTCTTGAACTTAAAAAAAGACAGAGACAGAGACGGGTCAGCAATTCGCATACCAGATGAATGAAAATAAGAACGACGGGGGTGAAAGAAGGGGAGGGGGAAGATTATTTTGATCATGGAATGGCTCCAAAATGATGAGCCACATGTTCAAAGTGTTGCTGAATGAAGAGTGAAGATGGGATGGCAGTGGGTTAAAGGGGCTGGGTGTAGGGAGGCTGAGGCCTGGGACTGCAGGGCTGCAGCATTGTTGCCTTCAGACATGTGTGGAGGCCCAAAAGGAGGGGAGACTTCCGAGTCGAGCCGGAGGAGTAGAGGATGAGATGAGGCGATGGGGGAGGAGGCGCTGGTGGGCTCAGGGCTCCTCTTAGGGCCCTTTGAAGCTGGTCAGATTAGTAACACGGCATTGACTACAAGTCTAGCGTGAAATCCTCACTTTTGCCACAGACTGGCCAGTGCTGGCCCCCTACAGCCGGTCATCCCCCACCTAACACTTACCAGCGCTGCACCAAAACACCTCGCCCCACTCCCTTCTCCTGCACCCCTGAAAAACAACCCTCTGAATCTGACTGCAGGCTACAGGAAACCAGCTGGGCTCCACATTAGAGCTCCAAATAGCAGCAGCAGTACATTTTATACAAGATTACAATTTTTACTGCATCACAGATGACTTTGTAGACAGCATTTTGAGGTGTGGGAAACACAAGCAGTTTGATGTACACTTACACATCACTCTGGTGTGTGTAGACCCGGTCAAACAGCGCCTCTGGAGCCATCCATTTTACCGGGAGACGACCCTGCGGAAACACACACATGGGCAAGAGGTCAGACAACATCTACACATGATGGGTGTTTGAACTGATTCACTGATGGGAGATCTCATTACTACTGGAAAGCCAGGGGAATACAGCTCTGGGCACCAGGAGCCACTGTCTGGGAGGAGGAAGATTTCCCAGAGGAACATTTACATTGTTAAAGCAATAGAGCTGATAAACAGGCTCACAGATAAAGGAGAGAGTTTATCTCTATGTGCTATTAAAACACCGCACCAGACGAGGAGACCTTGATCAATATCTGTGCAGAAGCCCAATGGGAAGAATAATCTCATCGGACACTCAGAATTATTAAATGAAGGAGGTACATTTAAATAAATCATTGTAAAATAGATTTGCTGCTGTAATTACTAATGGGCAACATGTTAAAAACATGATACAATACAAATTGTGGCTGTGGTTCATTCTTTGCATTAAGACTTACTGTGCTCCTATAATACTTTTTCACAGGGTTACACAACAATAACAAGATCACTAGAGGCTGTTCTGTTCCTATCAGACAGGAGAAAAAAAATACATCTACAGTGATAGCTCTGTCTAGATTGGTTTAACACATCGTCACTGTAGCACAGTGATCATCATTGTAGCTGCTGTCATTGTCCTAATCATCATTACTATCGTCATCATCATCGCATATTGTTGTTGTTGTTGTTGTTGTCAGCTAGTTCTCAGCATGATTGTGCATGTGATGAAAAAGCAACCATGCATACTAAATGAGAATCCGCGGGCAACGCTGCTCTGCGGTGGGAAATATAGACACTATGGAGATGTCAATTATGTTGAAGCCCCCCCACCCCCCAACCTCTCTCTCTCACTCCGTCTCTCTTTCTGGCTAATTGTGTAAGTGTCTGTGGAACCAAAGGGACAAGAGACTGAGGGATAAACAAGGCAGAGTCTCCAGAAGCACTACATTCACAGGCTGCCTGGGAACCCTCAGCTTCTGCCAAGACACCAGCCGAGGGAAAGAGTGAAAAAGAAAGATGAGGGAAGGGAGGCATTTAGAGAAAAGAGAGAAAGAGAGAGACGGGTGGACTAATCTCTCAAAGACATTCCACCCTCTCAAAGCTCACATCGTTCAATCTGTGGCGTGCAGGTTGAGGACTTACATTGGTCGTCTTTTTATAGTAGTCGATGTTGTGGACGTCCCTGGCCAGGCCAAAGTCAGCGATCTTCATGACGTTGCTCTCTGTGACCAGGACGTTCCTGGCTGCCAGGTCTCTGTGTATACACTGGGATGGAGAGAGTGAGAAATAAGGGGGGGGTGGGGAAAAAAGAGGAGACAACATAGGAGAGGTCACAGAGTGGAAAAGGTGAGGGGGAAGAGAATAAGACCGTTACCTCACTGCATAAATAAATCACGTCTGAAACAGGTGTATACTTTGTTTGGCATGGAGTTAAAATGTTTGTGGTGCATGTAATCATCCAGAAATCTCCTGCACTCGTCTGAATAACATGACGCCACATTGACTGCACCAACATGAACATGTCTGGATAAGTAAAGATTCCTCACATACTTTGGCCACATATATGGTTGTAGTCAGTGCGCATGTGCATGCATGTACATGTATGAGTGTTTGTGTGTCTATGTGTGTATGCGTGTGAGACAGTATGCTCTGTCACATTCCAACAGTGAGCGGGAGCGTGAGGCAGCGTTTGGGCAACATGGCCGTACCCCCATTGTGAAAACTTCACAATTCTCCTACACAGAAGGGCTTTTGTTGTGGAATGAGGGACAATGTGGGGATTGGGCAGGGGGTCAGAGTAGTGTTTTTAGGAGACAACATTCCCACAGTGACGCACAAGCGAGCTCTCTACGTAAAAAACCTTCCTGGATACAACACATCAAACACTCTATACTGGCACAGAGATCCGTCTGGGGCAACCAACAGAGGGGAACTGATGTGAGGACGGGACAATGTGTGCCGTTGCGTGCGTCCTCCTCTTACCTTCTGTGATGCTAGGTACTCCATGCCCCGTGCCACCTGGTAAGTGCAGGAGACTAGATCTTTGAAAGTGAGCTGTTCGTCTGAGATGCGGGCGATGTCGTAGGAGTACTCCATGCCGGGCGGCCGACGGGCTCGGAGGTACTCTCTCAGGTTGCCTTTGGAGGCGTACTCAACTATCACATAGAGGGGGCCTGCAGCGGAGAAAAGACTCACATTATCTTTTGAACATGTTCATAAATGATTCCCTTTGAGAGGAAAGGGCACTGAACAAAATTCAAGGTGAATTTTAAATGGAATACATAGAGAACCAGCAGCTCTCATTTGAATGTTAAAACTTTAAATATGTTCCTCGCTCCAAGAGGAACCCTGTACAAAAACAAGGGGGAGTCCAGGTGGAAAACACTGTCCAAATTACCAGTGCTGCACCCTGGAATTTATTTATTTATCCATTTCCAAGTCACTTTCACTTTCAAATCATAGTCCGCATGGTTTGAACAGGTGTGCTCAGGTGTGTATTCACATCCAATTAAAATCGAACTGCTACATGTGACATACAAATGGCCTCTGCAGGCAAAGCACCTTGGCCTCCACTGCCTCTGATGTGGTCTGATGACACATTTCATGAACTTGTTTGAAGCATGAAGCAACCTTTAATGCAGTATTTTATATAGAGTTAAGAAGGTTGTTCAAGTTCAACACTAAATATTTATGTATTCCAAAATCCTTTTCAAGGTCACTCACCGTCTTGTGTACAGGCGCCCAAAAGATTAATGATGTTCTTATGTTTGCCGATCATCTTCATCATCTCCATCTCTGACACCAGGTCAGACAGGTCTTTCTCTGTGGCGTCATCTGAGAACAGATTTGGATTGAAAGTTGTCAGGAAAATCTCAGCAAAACAAACACACCTGTCCTGTTTTCTGTTTAACCCTTTGAGTCTGGGGCTGCTCTGCCAGACAGCTCCTTGTTTTGTAGGTGATCTGATGAAGTGCGGCTGACAGACAATGTGGGCTAAAGTTACAGTAGCTGGGGAAGCTCCTCACACAGACTACAGAGGCATCCTTTCAGTGTCAGGGAGAAGGAGGAGGAGGAATTAAAGACGCTCAATCTGGATTCATTATCTGCTCCTTTTACAGGGCACCATGATTGAACCAACAGAGGTATCCAAACAGTCAGAATGACATTGCCTACATTCCTCTGCACCATTACCTTACCTCAAGTGCAGATTTCAATTGTCAAGGTAGGTCCAATAACCTGCTGCTGTACCTGATTTAACCACCACCACCACCCCCCCCCAATCCCAAACCAACCCAGTGCCCCCTCCTGTAGCTTTCATTAATCATTCCAGTGCTGCTAGTGTGACTTGCCTCTTTGTGTGGGTGCTGACTGAGCTCCAGCCAGCTGCTGCTCTGGGGTCAGGTATGTGACCGCCCCTAACCCTTACCTATCCAACTCACCCCCTCCCCCCTAGCCGTCACTCAGCAGCCACCAATAACAAATAATAATGCCAGCCCCAGGCTCTGCCTTGCCCTTCACAGAACCCTTACCGGAGCATAAATCAGCTATAAAATGTACTCAGGTTGCCCACCAGACATAATGAAGCAGTGTATATCCCAGTGCTCTGATTTTACACACAAGTCAGACTGTGCACCAACAGTGGACACACTTACCTTTCAGCATCTTGACTGCGACAGTTACCGCTTCCTTGGGTTTGTCTTTATCGATGCCCAGGGCCTCTGCCATTACAACTTGGCCGAAGCAGCCTTCACCTAGGGGCTTGCCCAGGGTCAACCTGCAGCCACCAGACAGCAACACAAAGAGGGAAAGAAGAAGAAACAGACAGGAAGCTGATTAGCTGCTGAAACATTAAACTACAACAAAAACTCATCGACCTGATCTGACTGTGGGATCGATTCCCTCGCTGTGCAGAAATAAACAGGTTAGATAGAGGCTGAGACTGACACAGGGAATGAAACCAGGCAGCACGCCAGTTTCTAAACCTCACCCTGTTTTTTTCTTTACTAGATCGTGCTCTCTGTTTCAATCAGATTGTGTCTGTGTGAGAGCTTTATTGGCGCGGTGACTGCAGCCCGTGCCAGGGCAGTAGGTAGGAAGGCAGACATGGCAACGATAATCACCTGATAAAGCCAGGGAGAGGCACTCATTTCTAAACCGTTTACCCTTGCCTTGGCATGTTCCAATATACACTCTTTACAAGTAATTACACAGGGCTTAGCTTAGCTCTGACACATTAGCCTGTGATGGATCGTATGCTGGCTTTGTGTTGCCCGACAGGTGGGATCCAACACTGGATGGATGGAAACTTAAGCACTATTTTATTGTAAGCAATGTCACAATAGCTGTAGTGTTAAACTTAATGTCCAAACCCTATTACACTAATTGATATAGCGAAGAAATTATATTCATGCTCCACCAGAATCACCGCACCTATCGAACCCTACAACTCATGTACCTTGTTGTCTTTTCATTTGATTGGCAAGTGCTGGTCCCACCCCCAAGGCCCAGTATCCTGGCTATGTAAAGAATCACGTTGCGCACTGTAACACAATCCCCTGTCTGTCCGTGCACACTCGCCTCGATCAATGGCAACCATTCTGTCCATCCAGCCACACATAATCAATGTTATTTTTCCTCCATGCAAACTGCTAACATTTGCATTCCTCAGCGTTCTGCAATCCCAACATGATCCCTCAGGCGCTTGGATGACAGGCGAGGAATAAAGACCCAAATACAGAGACACACAGATACGTATTAAACCCAGACAAAACATCTCCTTTCATCAATTAAAATCAAAACTTTTTCACCAGAGTGTCACTCAGCATGCACACAGAGTCCAGCATTACATCATTACAATGTTTTTTTTCACTGATGAGTGATGGTAAAATTTATGATCTGAGCGCTTTTTTACAACCATTTTAACAAAAGACAGGCCTTCGTGTTTATGCTTTGGGATTTTCCCTTTTCTTTCTAACCCAGAGGCCTCAAGTGGGTATTAAACTTCTCTAACCTTTGCTGTCCTATTAAATCCACCCTGAAGCTTATCACTGGCCACTGCAACTGTGACTAACCGAAACCTCAGCCGTGCTAATTCCTCTGGTATGAAACTGAGCAAACACTCCTGGCCTGAACATGTAGATGAAAGCTGCGAGTGCTAACCACTAATTAGCACAGATTCATTCCATAGAGTCAGAAACATGTGTGTATGTGTGACTGTTTGTGAGTGAGAGTGTGATGTAGCAACAGTTGTAATGATGAGGCAGGGTGCAGGGTGCCAAACTCAGGTCATTTTACAGCAGCAAGAGATGAATCAGTAGCCTTTATCTCAGCCACCACAGCCATTATTCACCAGTTAGATATTATTGCCTGCTGCCCATAAGTGTTATTGGCACTCTCCAACTACAGCAATAGTTATCTGATCAATTAGCTGCTGAGAAACAATCAGGCAGATGGTCATTGTCTTGTAATATTGGTGGCAGCTTTTAAGCCAAAAGACCAAGAGTTAAGCTTCACGCATTAACTAAATCAGATTGCAGAAAACACTGGTAAAGAAAATGGCCACAAGACAAAGAAGTGAGTGATCATGTGCGTAACAAGCAGACAGCCTCACCTGTCTCGGGCAAACTCCCAACGTGGATCCTCAGGAAGGTCATACTCAGGGATTGGTTCATCATGCGCAGAGCTCCGCCTTGTTGTGATGCGTACCAGTGGCGTACTGGAGTTCATTGAAGAGCTTGAATCAGCTGACACCTACAGGAAGAAAGACATTGGCTGATCACCACAATCTGGGTTCGTAGGTCGGTAGAGCTCCAAGACATCACTAGAGGAGTCAGAGTACACGTGTGTACATTTGAATGGCTGTGGTGCTTTTACTGACATGATCAGCATTTTTGGTAATTATGGCACATTAATATGTATCTAGCCTTAATTCCAATAGCTGTTGCTTTAACATTACTGTTGAGCCTGTCAGAATGCCAGAGATTACATTTCAGTGATAATTAAAAAGTGAGCAACAACAGTTATTTTGATGAAATGTGTGTTAATCACACGGCCTCGCCTCTGTCCTTAGGGCTCATCTCACCTCTTTCCACCCTAACCTTACCTTGACACAGGAATCAGTCTCTCCGCAGAATGTAATCCAACACTTTTTGTACCTTTTGGATTGTTGAGGGAAAAGCATGGCTCGCACACAGAACAAAAAGAAGCTGGCAGCAGTTTTGGGCAGCAGTGCTAACCTGCTCCAAAATGCATGCCTTCCCAATGAGGCTTGTTTAAAATACCACAACAGTGTTTTTTTTTTACATGTATATGTAAGTCCAAGTATTATAAGAATAAGTAGTATTTTGAAAAGTGTATCAACCATGCAACTTTTATTATTTCTTTCAGCATGACCTTCCTAAATTCATATATGTAAATGATCTGTAGTGCAGTGTGTGTTTTTCTCCTCTAGGGGTGTTAGATGCCTTTAGAACTCTTTATCTACTTTCTGTTACCTGGCGGCGCAGAGGGATCTGCTTGCTCAATTTGTGGACAGCTGGTTGGCCCCCAAAGTCAGGCTTCTTTGCGGTGTTCCTCATGCGGCACACCACCACGATGCCCACCATGCAGGCGATTAGGAAGACACCCGCGCAATATATTGCAATCTCCACGTAGTCTGGGGAAAAGGGCCCTGGAGATTTCTCGAGGTCTGAGGAAAATAAAAAAGGAGGAGTTGAGACGGAGACCAGGCGCAGAGAGTTAAAGGAAGGCTCGCACTGATCACTCTCGCACGCGTGTATGATTGACACACAGGCACATTCTTCATTTGAGCAGACACACATGGGCATCAGACAGGCACACGCAAAGACAGATGCTTAGGAGATGACTCATGCGTAAATATAATAACGATTGGCAGGCAAGCTAAACAGAAATGATTTTGTAGCATCCTCTTCTCTCTTATTTTTCCAGGGCACCAACAGCCTACTTTTTTTGTTATCTAACAGCCCTGTACAGAGCTTAATAGTCTCAACAGATTTTAAACCTTCACTCAGCCAGTACAACAAGGCATACGTCCGCATTCTGTGCTAATGGTTGAGACACGCGAGCACGAACACAAACACACACCCACGGACGACAGAACAATATGCGCTTCACTTCAGACTGCAAACAAGGGAGCGCGGTGTCCTCCGTGGTTGTATATGGCCTGAACTTCCTGTTGAGGAAATGAGTAGAGTTTGTGCGTGTGTGTGCGCGTGTGTGCCTGTATATATAACTGGACTGTTCCATAATGCATAGCTCCAGACCACAAACTGGGCCCTTGTGCAGCACAGCATACTGTGCAGCCCGTCAGCCAACTGGAGGTGAAAGTACATGCGGGAACTTTCTCCTGTCTTCCTCATATCTGCTGGTCCAAAAACCATAGAGCGCACACAGCCTTCATGGCGCCTTCGGTGCACATGGAGCACATCGGGTGCAATAAATATTACATATTACTCACAGAGGAAAAGACTCGCCTCTAATCATTATGCTGTATTATTTACAGACAAAACAAAACTATTGTCTCATTACGACATTAAGAGAACGTTCCTGCCAGTTGAGGGCTGCAGACAGACCGTCATCCACTCTCATCGATCTCAATTAATGCCCTTCCTACTTTTGAATTTGTCTGTTTAGCCTGGAGAGAACTTGTACAGACACTGACACTGGGTTTTATGTATCTGATCCTTTGGTATGCATAATTACAGCCCAGACACACAGCAACTGACAAAAATAGGATAAAACAAGTTGATAAATGAGAACACACACAAATGGACAAACATTCACATGCATGAGTCATTCGCTGTGTAGACTCTGAGAGGTTTGGCCCTGATAATTGAGAAAGTCAAGCCAACTTGAAACAAGTGTTGAGCTTTACCTTTCAATCTTTATTTCAAGAAGAAATAAGGATCTTAAAAGTGGCCAATTATCAGAGCCAGGAAAGGGGAGGGGGAAAAGTTTGAAGCATAAGTCAAATACATGTGAAAGAAAAATTGATTTCTCTGACATGCACAACCAAAATGTGGCACTGGGAGACTTTCCCCAAAGGAGCAGGAGAGAGATGTACAGAAGGAAAGAAGGCGGGAGACAAACCCTCCCCTGCTTCTGGAGTCTGGAGACACTTGAGCTGCTCTGGGAGCTCCACTTCCGTCTCATCATAAAAAGTCGTCTGCAAACTATCCCATTATCTGGTCAGAGCTTTTAATAGCTCCAAAAAATATTATAGAATATATGCTCACCACTTCTGAATTACACTGTATTGGATGTAGGCTGTGCTGGTACATCAGTTATCTGACATTTGAGCAGTGAGGCAGGGGGAGGACATGTCTTCCAAAGAGGTCAATGAAATTACATAACCTAACAATTTTATACAAGACTGGGCGAGGAGAAGAAGAAAATAGGAAAAAGAGAGGATAGTATACAAGTGTATATACCTGGAAGCACCGTCAACCAAGCAGTGTGATAGGAGATCCCAATAGAATTACCCGCCAAGCACGTATACTCCCCAGCATCTTCAATTGTTACATTGGGCAAGTAGAGAACTTCTATCTCCTTATCTGTGGTGTTAACGCCTGCCGTCTGGAGAGAGGAGGAGGAAGAGGAAGAGGAGGAGGGGGTAGAAAAGAAGAAAGAGAGGGTCGAAGATAAGAGTCACAGAGATAGATGAGAGAGGACAGAAAGTGAGAGAGAGAAAGAGAAAAAATGAGACCCACAACACCAGAGAGAGAAATAAGAGAAGCTGGATGGCGTCCATCGTGGAGGTCCCATCTAGAGCAAAGGATGTTGGGAGTTTCCATGGGTGAGGAATGGGAGGCTCCATAAACAAAGACACAGACAGAGCCCAGCAAAACACAAGAGAACACCAAAAATAAAAACCCATCACCAACAGAACCTAGAGAGATCAGTCCAATCCACACAATGGATTGGATGCATGCACAAACATACACAAAGAACATGGAGAGCACTGCACTGCAACACCATACACCAATTTGTCACAGCTTACAAGGCACTCAAAGAAGTTAAAAAGTGGTATGCTAGCTGTGACAATTTCAATGTCTTGGTATGCAGATCCGAGCAGTGCTTCCAAGGCTGCACCAGTCTCAGCAGTGGAGGGAGCAGCTGAAACACAAAGGTTAACATTAGGGGAATAGAAGGTCTGTGAAACCCAGGACCACCAAGAGACCACCAGCAGGACCACCACAGCACAGCATGTCTGGGAAGAAGCCCAGGAAACCACAACAGGAGGGAGGGAGGGCAGATGGGGTCAGGTCTCAAGGGTTACCTGGGATGACAGTCAGCCAGCCCGACTGGCTGACCTCGCCTATATAATTGGAGACTTTACAGATATACTCTCCAGCATCGTCCTCCGTTACGTTGTTGAGGGTGAGCATCTCCACGTCTGAGCTGTTAATGCCTGAACGCTGCAATCCACACACACACACACACACACACATACTTCAGACTTGAACATGAAAACTCAGACAAACAAGCAGAAGTAACCAGACAGACATGCAAACATCATGAGTACAGCTACTGTATATGGATCAGCAGGTAAGAGTCACCACCAGGAGCCACCAATCCATCCATTCATAAGGGGGGAATGTAATGATTAATTCCTCATAAGAGCTTTTGAAAACCATCCAAAACACCTGCAACCTGGAACACATCAAGCAAAATTAAGAGGATCAGGAGTTAAAAGAAGAAGTGGAAGCGTTTACCTTCAGCACTCGGACATAGGGGTGTCCATCGGGACCATAACGACTGCCATTCTGGGTGATGTGTTTCAACCACTGGATGTGAGGTTGGGCATCGCTATAGACTTTGCAGACAAAGCGGGCGTCCTCCCCGACATGAACAGTGGTGTTGGCAGGGAGACCAGCCTGGAGAATAGGCCTGTGAGGGGATCGTTCTGTTGAGAGTACAGAAAAGATTTTAGGAATCTGCACAATCACTGTTTCACAAATTCTGTGATTCTTCTCAAATCAAATTTTTTTTAATGATGCACAAACTCACAAGAGACTGTGAGAGTTTGTCTTTGCAAAAGCAGAACTTCATGTCTGGCGAGTGAGAATGTTTCCCAGAAACCCTGGCAGGTAAAATCATGACTGTGCTGCCTCTCTCTTATCTCTGAGGCATTTAAAGGCTTCACACTAAACAAAGAGGAGGCATTTATCTCTAAAAGATAAAGAACTGGAGGAGATGGAGGAGGACTTTTGTGAAGTGGGGTGCATACCATATATTGCATATGAGTGAGGAGGGATTAAGTGAAACTATGTGTCAGTCCTGAAAGTGAAACACCTTCATGGCAGCCCCACATCTCCGGCTATCTCCATTCTTTTACAAGCAAACATTTGGCCTGCGAATCCAAACAGAGCGAGACCTGTTGAACAATGCCCCCTTTCAAAACATTGCCCGGCCTTCACAACCACACTGAGGAGCCCACCAACCCCCACACTGACAGCAACCACCCGCTGCCACCACACATACACACACACAAAATGACATCACTAAGCCTGGGGAGCTGCAGTGCCTTTCCAAAACAAAGCCTGTAGGTAAGTGCAGTGAATTTCTGTGCGTGTGTGTGTGTGTGTCAGGTTGGGGGTGGGTGATGGGGGATGGTCAGAGGATGGGGCTGTGTGATGAAGGGTAGAGGCTGTGTTTAAGATGAAGGACTAAAAAAGGGAGAAAGAATGAGGAGGTTAAGTGAAGGGAGGAGAAAGGCTCAACAGATGGAGAGTGCACAATCTAAGAGGCAGAGACTTCTTCCATATGTGAGCATACCCATCTTCCTTCTCCATCTTTCTGAAATCTGTCAGATCAGATGATTCCCAACCCTCCTTCCTCTCTCCCTCCTCCTTCCCGCACATTCCTAGGGCTCGCCTTGTTTATTGTCTCTCTTTCTTTCCCCCCTTTTTTCTCTCCTACTCCATCTTTCACAGGCGTTCTCACCCTCTTGATCTGACCCAAACAGAAAGGGATGATCGACTTAAATCTAACGCTGTCCTCCAGTGCTCACTTTGTAAAACCTTTCAAATAGAACACATTCTGCTATGGTTTGTATTAACTAAAACAGGGTTAAAAAAAACAACAACAAAAAAACAAGAAAAGAAAAAAAAAAGACAGCATTTGTAGCCATGTGAAAAAGAGCTCAATTGAGCGTTAGGACTAAGAGCTTTTGGAGCTTTAACATTAAAGAAACCACTTTAACTTTCATTATTATAGTTGGTCCAAGTGTTAGCTAGACCAGTTAGAGCTGCATAGTTGACATCCCAGACCAAATGACTGAGTGGGTGTGTGGTGTGATTAAATAGGCCACATCATGGTTATGGAGAAACCCCAAAACAATAAAATTTTGTGAAGCAATTCTAGCCTAAATTAAAAGACGGAATATTGGTGTGTGTGTGGGCATGAGCAAGTGCAGAAAGGTTCTTTTTATGGCCCATCGACCTCACACAAAAACGCTACACTTAAGGAGGGAAGAACATGGAGTACGATGCAAAGAGCCTGTCTGCAGCACGAGGAGGAAATGGTGACAGGAGAAGCTAACAGGTTCTGGAGATGGCCTCCATGTCTCAAAGTGAATAGAAGAGTAGACCCTGCGGTACATTTTAAAAAAAATGTTTTGCTGTGACCAATATGTAGTGACCCGTTTCTAAACTGAATCCATTTATCAATTAATTCATTAGTGGAGTAATTTGATGGCAGCAGTGGTGGGATAGAGGCAGGATGAAGCGTGTGGAGACAGACCAGCGGCATTCCGTGCTGTCCCATGTGAGACTGGTGAACTCTGGGTAACCTGGTGGTTTGGCACACAAGGCCCTAAAGGTCAGGTAGGGGCACAGGCACAGGAAGGGCTCTGCATGGTACAGGATGGCATGGGGCTACCAACAAAGTGCCGCAGTGCCACCGGGTGCCACAGTTCTGATTGAAAAGAGCCGATGTCTGTTTTGACTCCTCATTTGTGTCTACTTGTCATGTGTTCCTGCTCGTGGATGTCCAACTGTGGCCCTTTCTCCAGAGGCCAGTTTGAACCAGAAAAGACCGGCTGCTCTTGGTTTTAATGACTGATCCTACAGGTCACTTTGGCAAAAAAAAAGACTGATAAGAACAGTCCTTTCTGTCTGTTTCCCCTCATTTTCTCTGTCTTCCCCTCTCCTCCCTCTGTCCAGCCCACTATAATGGAGGAAAATGAAGCAAGAGGTTTCCAGGGTGCAGTGGCTGTGGAGCCAGACGTGGAGGGGGTTTACTGCTCTGCAATAAAACAGAACAAAAAACAGAAATATGCAGTCTGAAGGAGAGCTTTAGCTAACTCCAGGGGGGGAGCAGAGCAGGGGGCCTGTGTTGGGGAGTATGCGTGAGTGCGTGTGTGTGGACCTTCATGAGTGTGTGTATATGTGCCTTTATGCACGTTGTACAAAAACCCTCAGGTATTCAATCTCCATCTGATAAAAGGAAAATAATACTCCTTATTACCATGGAGACACTAATGAAAACAGAAGTGTGTAATTACAGTAGGACTGTTCAGGACAATGGAGACAGTTGCAGAATAATTCTACATACAGACACAGTCTTCTTACATCTGAACTGACCAGTGGCCTCTAAATGTTCTATTTTTGAGTCAAACTGCTACAACTGCATGTCAGTGCTGGGTATCTGTGGATTATTGACCAGCCTTTAAAGGAATAACTGTGTCAGATAAACTTTGATGTGTACTGATTGCTTGTGTAGTGGTTCAAGTGAGGCCAAAGGAGAGTGGGTTTCCACTGAATTAAGGGCAAAGTTGCGTCGTACTCACTCACATGCACACGCGCACACACATTGATCTATTATCTTTATCCCACCACCCCCCACCCACCTTGTTGTCCCCACTGTCTATTGATTCTGCAAACTGAGCAGAAAAACACTCTTTGCTTTTTGCGCTCCAAAGGTCAAAGTGAGGGGTTGACTGAGTTGGATCTGAACACACTGTGATAATGCTGAGGTCAGCACTCTGTGTCCTCAAAAAGGGACACTAAATGATCACACGCTACCAGTTTAAGTCCCCATCGTATCTGAGCCGGCCTTAAAGGGTCACTCAAACCAAATTACACACACATGCACAAAACAAAAGCATATTTTTCCACTTAACCTTTGTGATATTGAGCCGTGCAGATCATTTCTGCATTATTAGACACGGTTGTGGGGCTCAAATCATGGAAAATCTGAGTAAAAGTTGAACAACAAGTTTTTATTTACAGACAATGACTGCACTGTCAGCAATTTTCTAATGATGTAATTCTATCATCAAAAAGCAGTCACACTGAAAAATAATGTGATTTGAGTGAAGCGGTCCTTTAAATAGAAATGGAAAATATACATTTTAGTAGTTTAGGATAATAGTTGTAACCTTCCTGGAGTTAACATTATGCGATATGTAACCTAATATATATATATACACTGTGAATAATGATGTTATAGAGAGAGTTTTTATATAAATTAACAAAGACTGCATTTAAACTGATGACACATGCATGTTTAGCTTCCATTCACTTGGCAGCACTTTTTGACCTGCACCTGCATCCACCGTGCACCTGGGCCATCAAATATCACACACCCACACATATACACTACACTATTCTCACTGTGAGAACTCTTTCAGCTGCACTCCCCCTTTCCTCCATTCCCCTACTCCTCCTTCGCCGGTCTCACAGGTGTACTCTCAGTCTCACACTGTGTTTTTTGTGCATGGTACTCACCCACTACGTCCAAGGTGTAGGTGTGGTTGATGGACCCAAACTCGTTCTCCACCAGGCAGGTGTAGTTGCCCTTGTCCGACGGCACCACGCTCTCCATGATCAGAGTCCAGTGCTGGCTGCGTACCTGGATACAAGAAGAGAGAAATGTAGACTTGACTGACGCAATGACATGAGAGGACGATTAAGTAGCTGACATCAGAGAATTTGGATGGAAGAGTGAAAGATTAGATGCAGTACAGTGGAAAACAATTTTGAAATGACAGCCTCGTTCCAGCAGAGTGAGAGAGACATTATTTTCCATCTGCCTGTGAATAAAATCTAATTAAAATATCTAAGTATCTTTTAAATTATTAGGTTATAGTTTCTGAGTTTGATAATGTGGAGCTGGGTGTAATTTGTTCACAAAGATAGAAATAAAATGACAAATAACACCCTGAGCATTTCCCTGTAACTGTGTGGTTCTTCTCTAAGTCAGAGTTATCTTACGTAATAAACCCCACCTGTCTCGTCTAGAGTACTTTCAAGCACGCAGTTACATAGAATTATTTGTGAAATTAACTTCACCTGTGTGTGGAATCCACAGGTGTGAGCTAACAATAGCGTTTCCATATCCAGACTGAAGGGAGAGTGCAGCTACTGCTTGTACAGGCCTACATTTCTGACAATGGAGAGATTATGCCACAGGGCTGGGCTCAGGTACAGCTTTTGTCTGACATTTGTTGACAAAAAGAGAGAAACAAGCTGCCCACAGTGCATCTGACAGCCTGACTGTATCGTTTCCGTCACGTTGCGGCTGTTTTTTGTCTGCGCTGTAATGAGCCTGCTGAAAGCCAAAGGGAAGCGACATTAGTAGCTGCATCAACATAATCTGCTCCTAAACTTTCCTGGCAGGGAGACGTGTTTCCTCATAAACCATCAGGCATTAACCAGGAGCCTCAGACTCGTTCAGCATCGCTGGATCTTTTCATAAATTAATTTCATAGCTGTCTGGTTAAACGGGTGTTCCACTCTATCAGTACCCCTCGAGCATATACAGTAAATGCTGCTTGCTCAGAGAGACAAAGGGAAAAATCTAGGCAAAATAAATGCAAACCAAATGGACTCTGTCATGGGGGAGGAATACCTCTCATTCAGATGAGTTGTAGCTTTTTTATACAAAGAATTTTCATCACATATAAATCAACTCAGAGAAAAAATTATTATTATTATTATTATTATTCACCAAAAATATATAGAATATAGAA
>OMNW01000292.1:0-16040 GCA_900303245.1 Selene dorsalis | reverse complement strand
CTTGCACAACATAGATTTTATGGCACATGCATTAAGTCGTGGTGTGTGGTGGTGTGTGGAGCTGTCAAAACATACATCCACTCAGAAGGTTTGCTCAGTTTTAATGGCTAATATTTTTTTTTTCATCTTGCCAATTAATAGTCAAGAAGTTTGAGCAAGCCGGTTTGAGTGAGGATTTCTACGGAGGATTTCAATGCATCTGTTTAAGTCTGAAGCTTGAATGTTAATGTGATTGCATAGTTGACTGACATACGTTTTGAACCCCTTAAAAAACAATGAAATAGATGATCATTTTTATATTTGATCTTAAGGGGTTAAAAATTGTAATCAGTAAAAAAAAAAAAAAGAAAGAAAAAATGTATAATGCTGATGTTGTATCCTAATTTTAATGCATGCAACAGCTGTTTTTTCCAACCCCTCTCCACACCTAATTCTCTTCCTTGTTGTGTTTTTTTTCTCGCTCTCTCCTCTCCACAGCTCAGGTGTCACAGCAATAGGCTCTCTGGCCGAAGTTCGCTGAATAAAGATGCACAAGGATTTGGGGGGACAAAGCATCACTCAAACAATCAGATGACTCAAAAGAGGAGAAAGAAAGCCTCCTTTTAATCTCAGGCCAACAGGTTGAATGATGTTATGTGATGTTGGCAGACTACAGAGGCCAGAGTCGATATTAAAGACATGGAGGTGCTTCTCTCCTCTTTCTGGAATCTGTTAGTAGTTGGACCTTGATGTAAGCATGGGGTCAAACGAGCCCTAAATGTTTTGGCTCCACGCTCCTGACTTCTGTCAGCACGCCAGTTCAGCATAGATGATTCACCCTTCAAAGACACAGGAGTGGGAACTAACATGGTCTAATGATGTAGCAGCTACAGGTGACTTACATGTGGCCTATGATTCAAGACAGTCCAACCACAGTCAGTATGGAAGTGCAGACAACCACTCTGGTCTGGATTTATGTAAACAGGACAGAACAACTGAACTCTTCATATGAACATAACACCACGGAGTTGACTGAAGACTCAGACAAGTACCAGTCTTATGTAATTGGTCTCTTCCTGTCCTGCCTCTACACCATCCTCCTGTTTCCGATTGGATTTATTGGGAACATCTTAATTCTGGTGGTGAACTTGAATCACAGAGAGAAGATGACCATCCCTGACCTTTACTTTGTTAACCTGGCCATAGCTGACCTCATCCTGGTGGCAGATTCCCTCATTGAGGTCTTCAATCTGAACGAGAAGTATTATGACTATGCCGTCCTCTGCACCTTCATGTCCCTTTTCCTGCAGGTCAACATGTACAGCAGCATCTTCTTCCTCACATGGATGAGCTTCGACCGGTACATTGCCTTAGCGAGCTCCATAAGCAGCAGCCCGCTGAGGACTATGCAGCACGCCAAGCTCAGCTGTGGCCTCATCTGGATGGCTTCCATCCTGGCCACCCTCCTGCCCTTCACCATTGTGCAGACACAGCACAGGGGTGAGGTGCACTTCTGCTTTGCCAATGTCTTTGAAATCCAGTGGCTTGAGGTAACCATTGGCTTTTTGGTGCCCTTCTCCATCATTGGTCTATGCTACTCTCTGATCGGACGCATCCTCATGAGGGCCCAGAAGCACCGTGGGCTGTGGCCACGGCGGCAGAAAGCCCTGCGCATGATCGTGGTGGTTGTTCTGGTGTTCTTCATCTGCTGGCTCCCGGAGAACGTCTTCATCAGCATCCAGCTGCTGCAGGGCACAGCTGACCCGTCACAGAGGACTGCTACCACCCTGTGGCATGACTACCCACTAACAGGCCACATTGTTAACCTGGCAGCTTTCTCCAACAGCTGCCTCAACCCCATTATCTACAGCTTCCTCGGGGAAACCTTCAGGGATAAGCTGCGTCTCTTCATTAAGCAGAAGGCCAGCTGGTCAGTGGTGAACCGGTTCTGCCACCATGGCCTCGATTTACGCCTTCCTGTCAGGAGCGAAGTGTCAGAGGTGTGACCACTGAGGAGACGGGACAATTCTGAAAGCAAGTCCACAAAATATGCTTAAAAAAATTCTTTATATCAAAGTGATATATCACCTCGTGTGAAATATTACCTCATCTTTCTTTCAACTGTTGTTTAGCTTTGCCTCATAGTTGTACCAGTGTCTCAGTTAACCTGCTCACTTTCTGAACAAAAGAAAAACACAAAGGTACCCAAGAGCGTGCACTAGAAGGATGAAAATGACTTGATGTGTGTATCTTTTTAAGTAGGTAAATAATCCACATACGGTACTTACAGCTATTCCATGTTCATCTGCATGTTGGACTGTTTTCTTTTAAGTGGATTCAGTGTGTTATTACTTCAAAATGTCAGCATCTTCCCCCAGGAGCACAGCCTGAGTGGACAGATGAGTCTCACACTGTGTGACCTCGAATGTAAATCTTCCAGAACATTTTCTGGGCATGTGAATGCGTCACAGCTACAGCGACATACGTAACGGAAAGACTGCATCACATCAAAATCTAATCAGGCTTCAAAAGAAGAGTTTGTTTCATTTTAACAAGCTGACATGTATTTACACAAAAGGTAAATGTGCCATTTATCAAGAAACTCAACCTGTCAACATCATGACAACGCGTTATGTGTCAAAGCATCTTAACACAATGTAACAGCATTTCAGGACATCACAGTCAAGGAACAAAAGGAACAATTAGATAAAATGATACCACTTTCTTTCTTTCTACGTTTCTGTCAGACTCTTTTTCCTGTGTTAAAAGAAAAGGCATTATGTACGGCATCGTGTATACAAAACATTCATTTGACAATGCAAACTGATGTTCACAGATGTGTTTTATTTTTTGGAAATAAAGAAAATGTCACATTTTCCAGGAATATAAAGTGAAAGTTGTCGACGAGTTCCACTGACGACAATAGTATTGCAGTCAGTTTTATGTGTTGAAGAAACACAAGACATAAATTCACCCTTTATTTTTCTCTTGTTACACTGAATGTTATGAGGAGGGTTAACAAAAATACATGGTTCAATTTTTTTGTCTATATTGTGGTGATGCCTTAACCAGTGAGTCCTCTTGTTCAAAGATGGCTGACTTATTGCATCGCTTGTCAGTTCCCGTTATCGAGACGCGAGAGCAAAGAGGCAGGTGTTGTTCTGCCAGGAGGGGATGAGACTGGGTAAACACATCATTCAATGTTGATCATGTGAAGCTGCTTCAATCTTCTGTTCTTACCTGTCTTAACATATATTACACTGATAAACAACAAGAGCAAACCTTGAGTGCAGGAGTGTTGCTAAGCTCTACTGGGCACAACTCAGTCTGAACTGACTTTACTTGTTCTTTAAGCAATAAAGTGTACCACCTATGTGACATATATACTGGGGCACAGCTCATTTATACTGGGCTCATGCCCCAGTAAAAGGGATCTGGTGCCACCCTTGTCTGGGTGTAAGTTATGAATGACAAACAGTTTTCCAAGTCAAACGTTTCTATTTTCCTGATTTAACTCAAAAATACAACATTTCACACACTGTTTATTATCCCTAAAACCAGTATTAAACGAAAGGAGTTTCATTATACAGCATCATGATCTAATTAAGATAAATTTGGCAACACAGAGGTGCTCATTATCACTTTCCTCAAAGGTAAATATAATACGGATTACCAGGTTACACACGTGCAGTATAACCATTTCTGAATCAGAGGCCTCAGATGTTCCCAGAAACGTGTCATAAAGTTTTACATCCTCTTTGTTTATCTACCCGTGATGACAAGCACTATAAAATTTATCTCTGTGATATTGCAGTTTGTTTTCTTAGATTCAGTAGCATTCACAGGCACCTCAAATGGACTTCAAGCTACATTTCTGCAAAGAAAAACACTTAGTATCATGTACAACAGGTCCAGTGCAATAGGAATGCTAAAGACATGGATGCTGTGTTAATTATGGACTAACAGAACACAGGAGGAAGAGGTGCCACACTATGATGAAGATTGTTCCTATGAAAAAAAAAAAGAAAAAGAAGAAGAAGAAAAAAATAATCGGTGTGTTGCCAGCCTGCGGTGTGCCTGTGCTGTGTTTGTGCATGAGGCAGCCGGAGATAATGGCGTGACTGGGAAAAACAGGAGTCCAAACCACAAACTGTTATTCCAGCTGTAACAGTCCCAGCAGCCTGGGAAAACAGCACTGAGGATTGTGTCAGTGATTGTTTATTAGAGGTCTGCAAAAATGCAAAACTTGTTGTGCTCCTAAAGATTTTTTTGTGCATGATGTTTCCATTACACAACTGGATGTCCCATATCTTTACCATGCAAACTAGCATTCAGCACGTTCTCCATGTCGTGTTCACAGTTTTATCTTCAGTGTGTTAAACCTTGACAAATTCAGATTTAAACACAGATGATATTGTATGTGTTCGATTGATGTAAAGGCTAGAGTGTTCTGTCAACAGCACCTGAAGCCACAGGCTGCACAGTAACAATGCAATGAGAGCTGTCAAGTTCATTGATATAAACAAGCAGCACCTAGACACCAGAGCCAAAGACCCCCCAAGTTCAAACCCAGGGGAGAGGCAAAGGATCATCTTTACATCACACATACACACATCCATACACAGACAAACACACACACCAGATGAGATGCTGTGAGAAGAGGTTGACAGTGGATTGTGTGTACAGCTGAGGCTACTGAGGAAGGTTAAAGGTTTGTGGTGGCTGACGTCACAGAGGAAAGAGGGTGTGACTTTTCCCCTCGCTTACATTCGCTACACTTCCTCTGGATGATGCTGGATTAAACAATGGGGTTGTGAGCAAAAAATAACGTGGTAAAAGAGCATAATACAATATTTCTTTGTGATTCTCATATAAATTGGACTGGTTATTTTCTAACAGGAGGTGAACATGTGAACGGGTTTCCAGATTATATTGATATTAAACAAATCCTGGAGCCTTCACTGACTAAATTGAACGAAAAAGTTGTTTACAAAATCATCAAAACACAGTAGTTTTGGAGACATCAAGACGTATTTTACTCTGTGTACACATTATCACTGCAAATACAAAGTGGAAAACATGAAGTTAACTGTTGCAAAACATGTCATATCGACGATTTGTTTCTGAAGATGTCAACAAAGAAACTGTGTATACATTTATGAGATTTATGAGAATCTACACATTAGCTGCAAAAAATATGCAAAAGATAAATCAAGGCACAGAGTCAACCTTTAAAAGTTTTTTTGTGAGACAGATATAGTGGATTTTGGGGGTGGGGCACAGTCAAAGTAATTACAACTAGATAGACCAGGGTTTATGCATAATTACAAGGCAGTGCACTTGGTGCACCTCAGCAGCTGAATAATGGATTAACTGTATAATTGCATTTGTAAATTAAAATCCCTCACAGGAAAAAAAAAAGAACTGCAAAGAGCAGATTAACTTCCCACATTCAGAGGGAAACAAAAGGGATTTAAGATTGATTAGTTTTTAGTGTTGATGAGACACTTCATTGAATAGTTTGCTGTAAATGTAAAAAGAAAAACTTAAATCTGCAAAGTAACACCAGAGAAATTTATGTTCAAAACGACAGATTTTTGACATTATATTTTTTGGCAGATTTGAAAATGGTGACATTTAATTGTGTTTCATTCAAATGAGTAATTTTTGTGATGACATAGTGAAAGGAAACTAGTTGAAGGGAGTTAATTTTGAGGTATCATTTAAGTATATATTTAAACAAAAAAACAAACAAACAAAAATTAAGAACACAACCCAAAACATAAATAAGAACATAAACCATATACACATATATGAGATGTCTAATAATATCTCAAACTTGAAAGGGAGTTGGAAGTCACTGGTTAATATTTTGCCTTTTTCAGCTATATATTAAAAAAAGATATGTAGTCTATGTAGTGTGGTGGTAAATGCAAAAAAAGTGGAGTTTCAAGGATATCTAAAATACATCACGTAAGTCTTGTTCGGGGACGTATTCCATTAATTTATTTTAAATCTACATTAACTGTAAATGAAATAGCACTAATTCAAGAGTCATAGTGCATATATGAGAGCTGTAAACAGTTGGAGAAGTGTGGCCGCTCTGCAGCGCCCCCTACGGCACTGTTGAATGTCCTGCAGTGCGCTGGCGCGCGGGGCGGGCGCGGACGTGCACGCACTCGAGCAACAGATCCGAGCGCATGCGCAATTCATTGTTTTGACTGAAAATGCCGTCGGTTTCGAAAACGGCGGCCAATGCGTCTCCTCAAACCGAGAAACCTACCCACTATACGTGAGTAAAGCTACTGCAAAAGAAACGGCGAAATCGCTCGTTGTCGAAAGTATTACTTGCACGTGCACCCGTACGCGTGTGCATTTCTCGCATTCCTCAACTCTTGTGTGTGCGTTAAAAACATGGTGCTTTTCCTGGCTTTGTGACTACCTAACGTTACATAGCAAACAGCGACTGCACGCTAACGACACCAGCCCTAATGTAGGAAAAAACACGGACGTCTTAAATCACATAACCGACCACCCAGCCACTACCGGAACCGTTAACAACTGTTTTACAGAGTTGGGAAATTGTTTTGAACTCTCCGTTGAATATTACACCGTAAACTCGGTTTGCTAAATGATTAGCCAGGAACTCGCTAACCAGTCTGCTTGTAAATAGCTCGGCCTTATTTTGAGTTCCCTCTTACTACGCACATTTATAGACGTACGCTCGAGGGCTTCACACCAACGCTACGTGCAAATACTTCCGTGTTCTGCTCTGTGAATACCGAGCTAACGTTAGTGACCCAAAATACAGAGCAGCCTCCAGCAGCAGCAGCAAAACACGACACTGAACTTTTTATTCGCATTCAACGCACCGTTTAAAAAACAGTCGCGTTAAAACGCAATTCCTGACGAAACCTTTTTGCTTTTTCTCGTTGTTTCAGATACTTGAAGGAGTTCAGGACTGAGCAGTGCCCGTTGTTCCTCCAGCACAAGTGTACGCAGCACCGACCCTTTACGTGCTTTCACTGGCATTTTCTCAACCAGCGGAGAAGGCGTCCCATCAGACGGAGAGACGGGACTTTCAACTACAGCCCCGACGTGTACTGCACCAAATACGACGAGACCACAGGCATTTGTCCAGATGGAGATGAGTAAGTCCCCGGGTCCAGTCATAATCATCCTCTAGCTCCGTGAAAATGTCAGCGTGTGTTACGGTGCAGCTGCAGCCTGATGCTCTGAGAAGTCTGAGACTGAATGGTGCTGAAGTGATAGATCCGTGTTTTATCTTTTCATCTTTGGCCTTAAATTTGCTTTGGGCTTTGTGGCTTTGTCCTGATGATGTGCATAATACATACGTTTTCTGTGTTTATGTTGGACTCAAACACAGAGTGTTGCTTCATATAGATTTATACCAACTTGAAATGTGGAAATTTCTGTTCTATGCTTGAACAGCTTTCAATCATAGATGTGAAAAACTAGGCAAGGAATAGGAACAGAAATAAAATTGCAATAATATAAAGTATAGAACTATAGGATAATATCCATTTGATATTTGAAAAAGACAGACAATGAATATACATGATATAGTACAATACACAAAAACTTAAGAGTCTGACAAAAAGTACTAAAATATATTGCACCAGGTATTATAATTTTGCACAGAAGTATGAAAAAAGTGACAGTGACAACAGTGCTATGATAAGCTGCTGGTAAAGAGTCTGGTAGATGTGTTGTTCTCCATGGGTGTAGCAGTCTGTTGCTGAAGAGACTAAAACATTTGTCCACTGTGTTGCTGTATGTACACCAGAGTTCATGTTTTTCATTGGCAAGCTTTGCTGAGCGCGTGGTATTATTATTTTTCTGCATTATGAGTATAAATCTTTCATATTTAAAGTTTTTTAATTTAACACTAGTGCACAGATTAGCAAAACCATGTTTAATGCTATTGCTGTAGGGCTATTCACTTGATTTCAGTATTGACAAATCTGCAGATTATTTGCTTAATAAAAAAATGTTATAATTTTGGCATCATACAGCCCAGTATCTCATATTCAGAAGTAAATAGTGAAACCATATTCAGTATGAAGTACAAAGAACTCAAATGTGAGTATTTAAGAAAGTATTTTGCCTAAAAACTAACCCTAAATCTAATAAATATCTTCTCAGTCAGCCAACTGCTGCAGTTTAATATTTATGCACATTTTCATAACTACAATTTTATAACTTCATCAGAGCCAGTGAGTTAGAGGAGCTGTTTATTTAAAAGTGAGTACCAAAAAGGGTTTTGTGTTTTTTGCAAACAAAATTTGAGAGCTCTAAAGATAAGACTCAACAATTTCTTCCCTTGCTTCTTTTTTTTTTTAAACATGCCAGTTCCCTTTGTTTGTGTTACTCTCATATTTGAGTGTGTATTTTTGTGTGCAGCATCTTTTGACTT
This sequence comes from Selene dorsalis, assembly GCA_900303245.1. NCBI lineage: Eukaryota > Metazoa > Chordata > Actinopteri > Carangiformes > Carangidae > Selene > Selene dorsalis. The sequence continues at coordinate 7,624 of OMNW01000292.1, read as the reverse complement.
CTGTCATCTCAGGAGAAAAACATTTTGTGAGAGAAGAATCAAGCGTGGTCATAAGTATTATGTAGTATGCCACAGAAACTAGACATGTGAATCCTCAAAAGGGGTCTGAGCCCCCCCCCCCTTTAATTTGCACCAGGCAGTATATACAGACAGTATCCGTCATGTGATTGGGAATTTAAAATGGTAGAGCATTTCATTGATTGTCACACAGGAATAAAATTATTGGAGAAATGGAAAGTGAACGACTGCAGTCCTTACAATGCCTCTACCGCCAATGGAAGCTGTCTCTGTATGACCTTATGTGTTGCTATAGCAACTGTTGCTACTCAAGAAAGGAAAAATTGCTTTATTCAAAAGGCTTATTGGACATACATTTCTTGAGGCATTGCTGGTGTGTCAGCCCTGCATTCACAAGGGAATATTGTTCCTGAATTAAATTTATGTGCAACCAAGAATCATCTGCTTTTAATGCAATTTATAAAGCCAGCAGGTTCATCACTGAATGTCTGGACCATGTCCTAAATGTCCCAGTGCTGTGCTTGTGTAATTTTGTCATATCAAATTATGCTGCTTGTGGTGTTAAAAACAGTAGTGAACATGAGGAAGATTTTTACAGTTTAAAAACAAATTTCGTCCTTACTGTGTCCACAGTTTTTGTCACATCAGATATTTTTTTTTATCAAACAAGTGACGTGTTTGACAGTTATTTTCTTGCATCCTCAGCTGCCCGTATTTACACCGGACCACTGGTGACACAGAGCGCAAGTACCATCTACGCTATTACAAGACTGGCACTTGTATCCATGAGACAGATGCTCGAGGGCATTGTGTAAAGAATGGCCTCCACTGTGCTTTTGCTCACGGGCCACATGATCTCCGACCTCCAGTCTATGATATCAGGTGACGTACAAAGCAAATAGCAGCCTTCCTTTTCCCTGCCAAACTTTTCACTCACAAGCCTCACAATGGAACAAACAAATCAGCCGGTGTGGATATAATGTAAACAGAATACCTGTATAGAACAGGGTTTAATGAATTGCTAGACTCACAGTCTGGTTTGTGGCCCAGATTTCAGGGCTTGCCTCGATGCATTTCTGCAAACCTGACGATAAAAAAAACATGTTTTGTTCAGCTCTGTGCTGAGGTCAGCTGATAGCAGATTATACCATGAAGCAATGATGTCCTCAGTCAAGGCGGTTTTAGATGATATTTCATAATATGTAGTGTGAGTTGTATCTTCATAAGGTGTCACTTTACATAAGTATTTTGAGAATAAGTTCAAAATTAGTAGTTAATACCTGAAAATCTGACGTTGAAAACATGCAATTAAATCATGGAATTAATCTGTGGAAAGTTGTTGCAGAGAAACCTGTGAGATAATTCTCCTTTACACTCTACATATAGATATTTTTTTCTTTGCTTTTTGAGGAGCAAGACATAAAAATAACATTCATTGTTTTGTGCGCAGAGAGATCCAAGCTCAAGAGGCCCTTCAGAATGGACAGCTGGGGTCTGGGGAAGGTATTCCTGATTTGCAGCCGGGTGTATTAGCAAGCCAAGCTATGATTGAGAAAACTCTGACAGAAGACCCTCGGTGGCAAGGTGAGAAGCAAAGTGGACCAACCTCTTTTTTTTTTAATTTAATGAAAAATGATGTTAATACTTTGTGTCTTGTGCTTTTCCATACAGATACCAACTTTGTTTTAGCCAATTATAAAACAGATCAGTGTACTAAGCCCCCAAGACTATGCAGGCAGGGCTACGCCTGCCCCCACTATCACAACAGTAGAGATCGAAGACGAAATCCACGGAAATTCAAATACAGGTACAATAAGTTAAAATAAAACACTGTTAAGTTAGTGTGATTGCAGTGTGTGCTAACAGCTCCGGCCCTGTGTATCACACTGCAGGTCAACACCTTGCCCGAATGTGAAACATGGGGATGAATGGGGAGAGCCCTCAAAGTGTGACAGTGGAGACAGTTGCCAGTATTGTCACTCTCGCACTGAACAGCAGTTTCACCCAGAGGTGAGGGAATGTTTCTGAAATTAAAACTGAGACCCTCCACAACTATACATTTTAGTGTTTTGGATGTTGACATTATAGCTTCTTCACTTTGTCTCTCAATGGCTTTTGATCTGTTTTTCTCTCTCCTAGATCTACAAATCTACAAAATGCAATGACATGCGACAAACTGGATACTGTCCCAGGGGACCGTTTTGTGCATTTGCTCATGTAGAAAGTGAGTTTCATACATATAGGTGTTATTTGGTTGGGGAAGTGATGTTCTGTTCATTATATTTCACTAGAGCGCAAAGATGAAGCTTGTGTAAAACGATTTGATTGAAGGTTCATTACTTTTATGCTTCATTGAAAATGTTTTTTTATCTGGTAAAATGTACACATTTTAGCTAAAAATCTCTTCTTGTATCCCTTGTAGGAATTCCCTCCACAGAGGAGACCATGAGTTCACTGCTCACAGCGATGCAGTCGAGCTCCCAGTCCCAGCTGGGCTCTCAGCAGTATTCAGAGTGTCCGGTCAGTGAGTGGAACAGTGGAGGAAACTCCACCAGCAACACAACCAGTAGCAACGGACAAGTGGGCAGTGTATGTTGTCTCTATTGATACAGCAGTCCTTCAAGAAGAGATTAGTTTAACCACAGATTTCACACATTTCTTACAATTTAAAGCCTTTTACTTTTTTTTTTACCATGCTCTCATTTTTACATGTTTGATGTGTTTTTATACATTGATTTGTCATTGTTATTATTTTATTTTATTCTACTACATTTCATTTCCACAGATACAATTTCTCATTGAAAGCTCTAATAAGTTTATTAAGTAAAAACAGTCCTCATTTATTATTACCTTTGATATTTACTTCATTAGTTATCACCTTCATAGCCCTTTCAGAATAATGGTTTTTATTTCTTAAATGTATTGATCATCATCTTATTAAGATCATGTGCGCTTCTCTTTCTCAGGTTTCATGTTCTAATAGCTCAACTGTAACGCCAAGCTCAGGAAGCGACAGTATGTTATCCCCAGTGGGATCCATCAGCAGGCCCAAATCCTTAACTAACAGTAGTTTATGTTCAGAGTCCACCACATCCAGTGTCTCATCTCTGACGTCTAACTATCCTAAAGCTCCGGGCTTTGAACGTGAGGATCAGGTACACAGAACTGCTCTCTTCAGCTTTAGGAACAACACACCACACTGACAAATAACTGCAGGGCTTGACACTTCACCACTGTGTCATTGTCATTCTTTTATTTATGTCTCATCCATTATTTGCCATGTCATTTTGATTTTATTCCTCTCCCATGAACTGCATTGGTTTAAGGTATTAATGAAGACTTGACATGCTTATGTCACCAAGTTCACTTATTTTATTGGTATTTTATTATAGTTAAAATTCTGAGATAGTCAACTTGATGACAGTTCTTAAAATATCCTCCCAGAACCATTTTTGACAGCTGAATGATCTAAAAACTACTAAGTAATTTAAATCTAAGAGATTTGACTGTTTTCAAAAGCCTTTCTGAATATATTTATAATGAATGTTCATTTTCTTTATCTTGGCAGTTGAATCTTACGGTCACACTTCCTAATTAGTATTTTCACACTGGACACATGGCTAGAAATTTTTGTAACTTCACACCAAAAACTCCTCTTACTTTGAAAGGAACCACCCACTCATATAAAATGTAATTAACACTTACCTGAAATCAGAGTGGGCAGCTCTTTTTTATACAGCTTGAACTGTTTTGCGGCTGCAATATGTTTGAATCATTTTTACGACTAGAGTCTAGTTCCATGATCAGTTTACACATCTTTGAAGGTTATCAGAGATACTTAATATTGCTCCTGTCACCAGTTTACAATTAGCCTTGCCTGGGAGAGTGAATAATGTTTACAAATCTGTTGAAATCAGCTGTTTTATGTGTAGAGTAAAATCCCTTTAATTTGTTTTATTCCACTGAAATGTGCTGTTTTGTAATTTGATCATTTCTAGATCAAGAACAAGGGTCAGATGGATCCGAAACTGATGGACCAAGAAAAACAGGTTTGTGCTTTTTGTGTTTGGTAGTTTAATGAAATTACATAATAATCTGTGTATTTGTTTAATTGGAAAACCTAAACCATGATACCTTCTGTGCTTCCCTTTCAGACACAAAATACTGTATTCTCAGCGGTGAACCCTTTGGCATCAAGCTTTACCTCCAGTATAACATCCAGCTTGGCCTCTAGTATTGGCTCAGATAGTTCTTCACCCACCACCTTATCAACAATGAATGCAAAAGCCACTCCTTTCTATCCAGGGAGCAACACGGTGGAGTCTGTCATAGGTTAGTGCCTGTAAAACCAGTGGTGGGCCAGTATCACTCTGTATGCTGTTTTAAACATCACTCACGTTTTGTCTTTTTCCCTCAGGCTCTGCCCTGGACATCAATTTTAGTGACATAAGTGTCGCATCTCTTGATAAGGAACTGGAGGAGCAGGACAACAGTGTTGGCTTGGCAAGTAAGGAGCCACAGTTTGTTAAAGCAGATTATGAATGGAGTCATCGTAATGTGCCTGGGAAATTATATCAGAGGGCTTCAGCAGCTTTTTCTTTGTCCCCCACAGGTCAAAGGGTGTTGGGTGGATCTGCTCCTGTCAACATTCCCGGCTCCCTGGCACGATCCTCCTCCTTTAACTCCTCGTCATCACTCTCCACCTCCCCGCTGAGCTCCCTCTCCCAGTCCCTGTCACAGTCCCTTCTGTCCGGGGCAGTATCGCAGCAGGCGCAACCTTCAAATATGTTAACCAAGCAAGAGCATGGCCTCCTGGGAACACCCACCTCCTCTTCCCAGAACTCCTTGGGTAAGCTGACGTCATGTCTTGCTATGAGAGTATGTGACTTCAGATTAAAATCTCAGAGCATAATGTTTCAATGAAAATATCTCAACAGTCATTTAGACTCACTCAGCCTCCACAACTATAAGAGGATGTACGCTGGGTCTTTCCAGCTGTGTGGTCAGTCAGAAGAGAGTGGGCCAGTTTCATGTTACCTGTTTGCGTCAGAGGCTCTACTGAGAGTCAGTTTAAGATAAATAAGATTTTTTTTTACCTGTGAACCATTCAGCTACACTAATGGAGTCCCAGAATCAAAACATAGAGCTGTAAATGACCATAAAAGATTGGCTCAAAGCTACTTAAAAAAAAAAACACCAGTCAAGGATGATTAAAAGCTTAAATGCTCTGAGGTTGCACACAAACCCAAGGGTAACTTTTCACTTTCATGCCAACACATCACTCACCTAGGCTTAAATGGAGGAGCCAGCAGCATTTGGGATTTTGTAAGTGGCAGCTTTTCCCCGAGTCCGTCTCCAGTTTTCAGCAGCCTAACCTCCACAACCAGCAGCACTGATCTGGCCCGGCTTTTCAGAGAGCTGGACGAGGCCAAGAGGAAGATCAAACAATGGGAGGAGGCCTGGCATCAGGTCAAACAGGTCAGTCTTATAAATGAACTCTTCCTCTGTGTGTGATATCAAAATGACTTCACAGAAGCCAAGTTTATTCCCCTTTTTTTATTATTATTATTAATAACAAGATTCCCCTTTGTCCTAGGCGTGTGAAGCATGCCAGAAAGAAGCTCATGAAGCAAAGGAACAAGCAAAAACAGCCGAGGCAGAGCGGCAGCTGGCGGAACAGAAATGGGAGGAAACAGAGCGCAAGCTGAAAGAGCTCCAAGGGGACTTTGATGTGCTCTGTCGCAGCCCTGGAACACCTCTTCTGCGTAGCTACGGCGAGCTGGACCAGCTCCCCTTGTCAAAGCTTCACTCCATCCAGAGTCAGCTGCGTAATGACCTAGACCTTATAGACGGGGTAAGAAAGTCTAGATCTCACACAGCATTTCACTCGTAGCATCTAAATAGTTCTTGAAATGGTCTCTCAGACTATCATTCAGATCTGCGTACTTTGTCGTCAAGCATGCATATTTGAAAAGTCTGCATGAAATGTTATTTTCCTAAGTTGCGGCTGATATTCGCTCTTTTCTTCCCCAACAGGTAATATATCAGCTTCAGTCAAAGAAATGTATAGTTTGCCAAAAGCATGATCGTTGCATTGTTCTGCAGCCTTGCCAACATTATGTACTATGTGAGAACTGTGCACCTAGTAAAACAGAATGTCCCTACTGTAGAACGAAAATATTGAAGTGGTGATGTACAATTACTCAAGGTACTATTTAAAGAATTAGCCCTTTTGAAAAACTACTAATAGATATGACATTTTCTAAATAGCAATGCCTGTTTCATACAGTGATTGAATTGATTTAGAACAAAATGATGTTTGACTGACAAAACAAATAGTATTACAAATCAGGTTTTATACAAGGAGTTCAATCATTGTAGCTTTTGCTTATTTTATGTGAACCTCCATCAGCCTGAGAGCTTTTCTCTACCTTGCGTTGCCCTTTCTCAAATGTTTAGACGGGATTCAAATCCACTGAGATATTTACATTTCATACATCTTCGGCTAAACACAGCTACATTTGAGATTTCTCCAAACGTAATGTGACACATTGCTCTTACAGTAGATATGAAATTAATAAAATACAATGCAAACAGGACCAATAAACTCAGTTTAAAGCTTAATTCATAAAGATATTAATGAGTGTTAGTTTGTTTTTTTGGCAGTGAAGATTGCTGTTCATGGGTTGGTAATACTTAACGCTGCACTTTGGTATAAGTGTGGATAAACCTCTAATATCCTGAGGCAGCAACTTCTTAACTTAATGCACTTAAAGTCTGCTCAGAGCAACTGTGAAGATATTTCAACACCAACTTTTCCCCCCAAAAAATCCTGTGGAAATGTACTAAAATAGTCTTTAAAAGGTTTTGGACTACATATAAAAAAACTCTGTTCTTGTCTGTCTTAAGTGGAAAAAGTCTGCTGAACAATTGTATCCTTAAATAACAAAAGGAGCTGATCTCCCGAGTTGGAGAAAAAGCCATGATAGCTCACCACAATAAGCTGTGTCATTTCAGCTTGGGATCTCAAATGCAAGGAAATAACTGTGTAAATGTTCAAAACTGTGCTGCTAGGAAACGCTGAGCTCACTTAAACAGGTCTGGTGATGTTCAACATAAAATGGGCAAAACTCTAATCTGATTTTTCTTTAATTAAAGAGGAAATCATTTTCATGGAGCGTGGAGCTTCTAAAACTGTCAAGTGATGGTTTAATGTTATTCTATCAGAAAGCACTACAATGTTAAGAAGCTCTGTGCTCTCAGGAATGAAAATATTTGTATTCATGCATTTAATACTGTGGAGAGTAATTAAAGGAAAAATAATCATCCTAGGCCAAAGTGTTCAATGGCAAAGACTTCATATGACCTGTGATTTTAAATCAGTAGCGGTGAATCAGAAACACATGGATGCTGTAGTTGATCAGTGTTCATCTTCAAGTAAAGCCACAGTTTTCATAAAGCCCAAATTTTCAGTGACATTTAATGCAACCAGTTAAGCATCATTATTTTGACCAACTTTCTGAAGAAGTTTGATTTCTTATTAAAAGCACTTTGTTGACCTGGGACTTTATTAAAGGGTATATAGAATTTTGCTTTAAGCTGCTTT
>OMNW01000288.1:0-13610 GCA_900303245.1 Selene dorsalis | reverse complement strand
ATTGAGTCCATCCTCACCTCCTCCATCACCATCTGGTATGCTGCTGCCACTGCCAAGGACAAGGGCAGACTGCAGCGTGTCATTCGGTCTGCAGAGAAGGTGATTGGCTGCAATCATCCATCTCTTCAGGAAGTTCAGCCTCACCTCTCCTCTGTGTGACAGATGTCAAGTGTCAGAGGTCACATTGTCTCGTGCCTTCTGGTTCTGCGCCTTATTGAATAGTTTTTGGGTCAAAATATTTGACTGGTTTTCTAAGGCTTACATGAGAACTTTCCAACAAGAGGCTGAACTTGCCATCCTTGGCTGGTTGCAGGCTACAGCAGGCCTACCTAAAGCAATGTGACAGTCTCTGATGCTGGGGATGACTGTTGCTAAAAGGCTTCGCTCACCTCGCTTCTCTGACACATCAGCACTCATGATTGTGATTGGTCTGCTGCCTTGGAACCTGCCCCTAACCCTAACCCGATTCACAACAAGACAAACCTGGGTTGAGTTACCGAGTTGATAACCAGCGTCATGATACCCTTTATTCAGACTGCCATTGCTGGGATAGTTTCAGCTGGATAGGTTGGGAGTAACCCCAGGTAAGTTGAGCTCACTTCGTGATACAGGCCTCTGGTCACTCTAAATGACAGTGCATAAACTTTGTGCATGTGTAACTGGTAGTTTTATTATTAAGTGGAGTACTACTAGCCTGGTGAGTGGGGGCTTGCTCACAGAGCCAATGGCAAACAACAGCAGACCTGGTTAGTGTCTTTATTCAACTTCAAAAGTGCTTTGTTCTGCCGTGGACAATCCACATTAATGCTGGATGCAAATTGAACTTTGGCTTCACCAAGCTTGCCTTTGACCAAGATAAATGCAGCTCTCCTCTTTGTTAATTCAGCACTTAGGTCTGGGTATAAGTGGACTATGTCTTCCCAGAATAACAGCCAACTTCTTTCTCTTCACAGGTGTAGGATGTGTTCTTTTGTGGAAGTGGTGTACCAGGATAATGACTGACCACAGGGGCTGATTCTTTCTCTGGTGGTAATGAGTGGTGCGCTCAGTAACACCTATCACTCTACTGTTGTTCTGTCTGGTAAGGTTTTCAAGATCATCCAGCTTTGATTTTACCTTTGCACTGGCTTTCTCTTTAACTCATGAACGTTCAAAACTGTTTGCAGGATAAAGATATAGTACTTGACCTTGGAGAGTATCTTCGTCAGAGAGGCATACACCTCATTCAAGCTCACATCAGCTTCAGCTGGGGCATTGCTAGCATGGCTATCAGTAGCATCTGGCTAGAATCCAATTAATTTCCTGTTTCTGAAACAAACTGATAATTACAGATGTCCAAAAGTAATTCACTACATCAGTATTGTGCTTTAAATTCACTCAGACCATGTTATTAACTACAAAGAAGTGTGGATATAGGTAAAACAATGAATGAAACCAGAGCAGTTGGAACTCTTCTCAAATTGCCTTCTCGCCAAAAGTCTCCCATCCAATATATATTTCAATAGCAGCAAGCAGCACTAATAAGATATACAGTTATAATATTTCAAAGCAAAGAAGCTACACAATTACCATGAATGGCCCCAATATACATGACTGGACCTCAGCAGTCCTTCAGTTCTGGAGGTGCAGGCCCACTTGGAGGTTTGTGACAAACTGCACATTAAATACTATTCTTTAGAAATGTATCTAGACTAAATTCAGATTTGAATATGATTTCACATCATACAAGAAGTATACCCTCTTCCAATGTATTTTTTTTCTTATTTGAGACAACAAAAAGTGACCTCAATGTCTGTTACCAATGTTTATGAGATATACAAATATGATATACAGTTATAATATTTCAAAGCAAAGATGCTACACAATTAACATGAATGGCTCCAATATACTTCCCTGTTATTGAAATATGATGACACAAAATCCATTCACAAATGAGATTCATAAACAGCACTCATCCAAAAAAGGGGACTTAAAGGAGATATATTATGCCACTTTTCCACAAATTAATATAGATCCCAGGTGTCTTAAAGGAGAAGTTCCGTTTTTTGCAACCTGGACGTTATTTCTAGCGTAAGATACGTTCATTTACTCACCCGAACAACTTTGGTGTAACTTGGAGTCCTTCGGAAGATATTTAGATCCACTCATGATCCACATATAACGGGAGTTGCTGGGGCAACGATGCAGCGTCTAAATAAGACATTGTCTGCCGCGAAACTCCTTCATTTCACCAATATGTTGTTATGAATCACCGGCACTATTCCCCCGCGAGCTCGGAGCACCTCGGAGTTGTTTTGTTATTGTCACCAGGGGTTTTTTACATGGCTTTTCACTGACCTACGACTTCGGCAGTGGCAGGGAAGTGACGTCATCGAGGTCGCAGGTCAGTGAAAAGGTGGTGTGCATGTAAAAGGTGCTGGGTTGGCCGCACCTGTTTCTCCAGTCATTAAACCTGTCAGTTCTGTTCTTACCACGCAGGTGAAAGATTCCTGTCCCGCGGATCATCATGCACAGTTTTGTGTCCATGGTAGGTGATGGGGAGGAAGTGCAAGGGATTTCCCCGACGCTTTTACAGCCTGCGCAGTTACGTGTGCCATGGCAAAAGCACAGTGTTGGGCTACGCCTCTGTCCAGTGGTGGAAAGGCGATAGAAAAATTCTCATTGTCCCTCTCTGATTTTCCTGTGTCAGTATCCCGCAATGTTTTGATTGCAGAGCAGCAGGGGGACCCCTCCCTGAAGGAGCTGTTTGCGCAGGTTCGACCTGAGAGTGAGCTGCGAGACGTCGCGTGTGGGTATTTACTGCAGGATGGGCTGCTGTTCAGGAAGTGGGTCCAGCATGCTGGGGTTGTAGGGGATCCTGTATTCCAGATTGTGTTGCCAGGTAAGCTCTGACAACCAGTGTTACAGGTGGCCCATGATGAGGCTGGTCATTTGGCTGGACATTTTTTCTGGCCGCGTATGAAGAGAGATGTGTCGGCATTCATTAAGACTTGTCACACGTGCCAGCTCACTGATAAACCAAATCAGACATTAAAACCAGCACCACTGTTTCCTATTCCTGCCATCAGTCAGCCATTTGAACATTTGTTGGTGGACTGTGTGGGCCCTCTGCCTCAGTCTAAAACAGGTGCAACTTACCTTTTGACTGTGATGTGCCAGAACACCCGGTACCCAGCGGCGTATCCTCTGCGCACTATCACCACTTGTTCTGTGGTGCGGGCTGTCTCTCAGTTCATTTCCATCTTCGGCATTCCTAAAGTCATTCAGTCTGATCAGGGTTCAAATTTCTCCTCTCATGTTCGCTCAGATTCTGAAGCAGCTCCATGTTCAGCACGTCCAGAGTTCGGCATACCATGCTCAGAGCCAGGGGGCTCTGGAGCTCTTTCACCAAACTTTGAAGTCCATCCTGCGCGCATATTGCACGGAACTGGGACAGGACTGGGAGGAGGGTTTGCCTTGGTTGATGCTCGCTGCTAGAGAGGTAACCCAGGAAAGCACAGGGTTCAGCCCGAACGATTTGGTCTTTGCGCATACAGTAAGAGGTCCCCTGGCTGTGTTGACTAATAACTGGAAGGAGTCGCAGCCTCCTGAAAATTTGATTTCTTTCGTAAATGGTTTCCGTCACAGACTTTATGCCGCTGGAGAGTTGGCCAAAGGTAATCTGGCTTCTGCGCAGGATAAAATGAAGAAATTGTACGATAGTCATGCTGAGCGCCATGTTTTTAGTCCTCGTGACCAGGTGTTGGCCTTGCTCCCAGTTGTCACTTCACCTTTCCAGGCAAGGTTCTTTGGCCCACATACTGTTCTGAAAAAGGTTTCAGAGCATTTCAACACCTGGGTGTAGGAAGCCGACCCAGCTGTCCCATGTGAATTTGCTTATACCTTATTACGCACGCACTCCTGAGGGGCTGGTTAGTGCGCAGCCGGGTGTGGATCGGGCCCAGGCTGCCTGTGTCGCTGGTCCTGTGCTGGGGGGGTCTCGTTGGGGTCGGGGGAGGACGGGTTAGATACAGCCGACCAGGCCCTATTACTTGGACGTTTGAAAGATTCTGAGGCACTTGGTAACCTGGACTAATTTTTGGCGCACTTGCCCGTGGCGCGTCGTGAGGAGCTGGCTGATCTGATCCAGGCTTTCCCCTGTCTGTTTGGCGACACACCTAGCCGCACCCACCTGCTCGAGCATGATATTGATGTGGGCGACGCCAAGCCAATAAAACAGCGTTTTTACCGCGTGAACGCTGATAGGCGCAAGCATGTAGATGCTGAAGTAGCATATATGTTAGAGAATGGAATTACGCAGCCCTGTTCATCCAGTTGGGCATCTCCGTGTTTGTTGGTCCCCAAAGCAGACATTACATTACGTTTTTGCTCTGATTATCATAAACTGAATAATGTCACCAAACCTGACTCTTTTCCCCTACCTAGAATGGAGGATTGTGTTGATCAGGTGGGCACAGCATCCTTTGTTAGCAAGTTCGACCTTTTAAAAGGGTACTGGCAGGTTCCTCTGTCTCAGCGGGCACGTGAAGTAGCAGCTTTCATTACACCTGCTGGACTGTACGCCTACACAGTTATGCCGTGTGGCCTTCGTAACGCCCCGGCCACATTCCAGTGTCTGATGAACCATGTTGTTGGTGATATGCCAGGCTGTGCAGTATATTTGGAGGATGTGGTCATCTACTCTGACACTTGGGAAGAGCACGTAGCGTGTGTCCAGGAATTGTTTACCTGTTTGGCGAAGGCAAGGCTCACGGTGAACCTTGCAAAATGTGAGTTTGCGAGGGCGACCGTAACCTATCTTGTCCGGATAGTGGGGCGGGGTCAAGTGCGTCCCATTGAGGCAAAAATGCAGGCTGTGCAGGAATATCCTGTCCCAACAATTAAAAAGGAGTTGATGCGTTTCCTTGGCCTGGTGGGTTACTATAGGGGATTCTGTCGAAATTTTTCCACGGTTGTAGCGCCCCTTACTGATCTGCTCAAGGGAAAAATGACATTTGTGTGGTCTCCTGTCTGCCAGGAAGCTTTTGGGCATCTGAAAATGCTGCTTTGCTCCTGTACTTGCTGCTCCACGTTTCAACCGTCCATTTTAACTGTATGTGAACGCAAGCCATGTAGGTGTTGGGTCTGTCCTCATGCAGGCTGACGACCTGGGGATAGATAAGCCCATTTGTTTCTTTTCTAAGAAATTCAACCAGTGTCAACTTAATTACTCAGTCATAGAGAAGGAGGCCTTAGCGGTGATAATGTCACTGAAGCATTTTGATGTGTATGTTGGTGGCAGCAGCATACCTTTGACTGCTTTCACTGACCATAATCCGCTGACCTTCCTCAACTCGCTGCAGTGTCCGAATCAAAGATTGATTCGATGGTCGTTGTTTTTGCAGGCATACTGTCTTGATATCTGCTATGTCAAAGGTTCCAACAACGTGGTGGTGGATGCGCTGTCAAGAATTCCTTAAAATCTGCAATTAAAGTGCTTGATGTGCAATGGTGTTCCTTTCCATGTTTTGCCTCCTTGTGTCTCTGTCTCCTTACCTCTTAAAATTGCTTCCCAGGTGCACCAGTTGCTGGGGTAGGAGCGAAGGGTGCAACAGGTGGTGGACCAATAAGAGCAGGCGTTACTGGCGCACTTCAAATCAAGTAGGCCCTGTAGCCTAGGGGCTTCAAGGAGCTCCATTGTAAATATCTTTGGGTAGAAGTTATATGTATGTCTTATAAATGTCTGGGTAATTTTCTTCTAGACTGAGGCTAGACTGCCATGTTTTGGTGCCGGGGTCCCTTAAAGAACCCCGTATTTTAATGAATATTAAAATATATAGAACATAACCCATATAACTATTGTATATCAAGGAACATCTGAATTGATTAAGTTTCTTTTGAATAAATATTCATTTTGTGCTTTTTTAAAAGCATATATATTATTTTGTTGTTTAATAAAATTGGGTATTGAATTCCATTCTTGCATTGTTCTGTATATCACTATGTTGAAAGGGGACATACCATGGAAATATCACTTTTTGAAGGCTCTTTAACATATATTTGGGTGTTTGTTTTGCCTTCTGGCCCCCAAAATGTGAGAATTGACAAAAAAACTGTAATCTGCAGGCACCTTGGATTGAAATCCATGTGGTTTTTCAAGCTGTTTCCTTGGTTGTCTGACAATGATATCAGTTTTTGAATTTTCATAATACCACCCCTACCTGTGAGTACTGGTACCAGAATCACATATCACATATTCTTCTGACTTTAGTTCTAAAACCACAAGATTGGGGAACGTGTGCTGCTTTGTTCTGAACCAGTTGCATTTTCCTTATGTTACCAAATGATTAACAAACTGCAGAGCAATAATCTATATGAGATAAAACCAAAGCTTGAATTACTTGTTTTACATTTTGTTGTGTCAAATATTTTGTGCATCTCCTAATTGCAGACAAACTGCTTCCATGTTACTAACAGTAAAATCCAATATTAACACAAATAGATTCAATTTAGCAACACAAGCCCCAGGAGATAATTTATGTCTGTACTTGGGAAAAATATTAAATATTAATCAGCAAGAAAAACTGATTTTTATATTTGATTAATATATATGTATACACATTTTATACATACATTTTATTTGATATGCAGCAGCAGTGGCTCCTGGGAACTAATAGTCTATACCAACTTATTGCTGTCTGTCACAACTCCCAGAGACAGCACAAGCTCTATCCTGCTTCACACTTCACATCCCTGAAAAAAAGCTGCAAGAGCCATGATGCAATTTTCGGAGACTGGGGGGTAAAATAGGATGTAACTCATCTACTAATGACCTTCACAGGCAATATAAAGGCCCCTGACATCCTCCTCACTTCACTCTGCATCTGCTCTCTTAGTTGATTAATACCAGAATACCAATATCTTTGTTGCTGATTTTACCTCATAGATAAAACTTTAAATTTGGTGCTGCATTAATAATGGTTTGGGTTTGTGAAGGGTCTCACTCAAAAAGAAAAAAAAACCCTTGTACAGAATAAGAGCCTGTGGTAGAGATTTGGTACATGGTTTTCACATGGTTTCAGCTGTGTATGCAGCTGTGTTGTAAATATATCATACAGGATGTACTGTATGAATCCGGCTGTGTTTGAAAATAGGTTGTCCAGTTTTAACAATTTGTAGCTGTAGTGTATTTGTAACTAGTGGAATACAAAACATTACATTTGCTACTGAACATAACAGCTGCAGTTACATCTAACATTGTATATCATACATGTAGTTTACAAATTCCAATGCATTGTGACAGATAGTTGTGACTTGCTAGTACAAATCAGTTTTTAATATTAGCAGCCCTGCTGGAGAAACTTTTCATTAGATTGAAATAATTCTTCAGTGCAGAAAGAGGTCAGAGGTCACTGCACAAAAAGGTAAATTAGTGAAAGGATAAAAAGTTAATACAAAATGAAAAACTCTGGCTATTGAAAAGAATTCTAAACTGCCTTGTGCAGCCTCTTTTCCACAGGTCAGAATCCCCACTAAGACGGCAACTGAACAGGGATGAAGCAGCATCAAATGCAGCAGTTAAACCAGACACTCCACAACTACATTCCGGGATCAAAGACTGAGCTGCCGCCCTGAAATAAGGTTTAAAAAAATGCAATCACCAATCAGTCTGACATCCAGGTTACAACACACTAACAGAAGCAATAACCTGGAGATTAGATGTGACAGACCTGTTCTACCAATCTACATGGTGGCTAGCAGGTCACTCTCTTGCCAATGCTTCTGTGTGGGGGCTCTGTAAAGTGCCTTGTGTGTTTCCTCTGTCCAAACACAAAGGGAAACTAGACTGGCCCTGGAAAGTGTGTCAGTCGCTTTTTATTAGCAGGTTAATCTATGTGTCAAAAACCTGCTTATGGCTTCTAATTTTGATGGAATTTGGGTATAATAAATGACAGCAGCATTATGGATAAATAACTTAATTTACCCATAATGCTGACCTTTAGTTAGGACTGTGCCAGAAAAGTGTTGCTTCAATCCTGTAATTTTGTGGGCCTTAGTTGAAATATTGTACTAGATTGTATACATTGCCATTTACATACATTTGAAAAAAAATATTTTCTACTGTTTATGTACAACAAGAGATAAGGACCGTATCTAGCCACTGTTAAATCCTGTAATGCAGCATGTTCTAAAAAGCAGTAAATGTTGCTAATATGATACATTTAACTGAACGGATCATGTTGAAATTTACTGACTTTTAATGACAATCAAGTTGTGTGTACTTCAGAAAGCATGGTTAACACTAAACTGTCTTGATTGCTGTGTGCAACTATGGAACTAACACACACCTCTTGTTACAGTGCCATTCTATTTGAAGTGGGTCCAAATGTCAACATTTTTTCCAGCCTAGGCCTGCTGTTGCTTTTACATTATTTCTCTGTCACTGTTTCCTGTGCGAGCTTCTACAGCAGGAGTATCAAAGTATTGACAGTAATATGCTTTAATGCATGTATGCATGCATACATGAGAAATTGAGAATCCATTACAGTTTCATTTGAAACGCCACTGTAGCCACCTCTTTTTTCATGATGATATTATATGGAAGATCAACATCATCCATTGTTTAATGACATCGGTCTTGTCTTGTTCTTCCTGACGAAGATATTTTGAGCCTATTCTTGTTCATGAAACAAACACAATTACTGTCCAGAGAATCTCCTCCATAATCAGAGATCATGGTGTGGTTGAATTCGGGTTCAGACACATATGTATATAAAAGGCAGCTAAAGCAGTTACGTCACAAACCCTCCTCTTCTTCAAACACATTTGTCTTAAAAAGCTTTAGTTTAAATGCCCTCTGGTTGGGCAGCATGGTCTTCACCTGTGGGAACTCTCTCTCTCTCTGAAGTTCACATCTGTCATCCCCTCTTTGGTTACACTAACACTATTGATCAGAGAACTGTCCCTCAATGCAGCCTAATGTCTGCTATTGATTCCCTAGGTTGCTCAGTCACTTTAGGCGCTGTGGTGGAGCAGAGGGAGTTTCTTGTGTCAGCTGCACATCAGTGCCAAATTGCCCAGATTTGACGTTAAGTGGCATCAATTACTCTTTATTACATGTAGTTAGGTCTAGCTGCCGTCAGAAAATGGCTAGTGATTGGCAAGGAGCTAATGAATACCAGACATGTCATATGAAATGAAACTAAAATAACACAATAAAAAAGCAAAGTACATTCTGTCCCATTTTCAACGGAATATGTAACTGAAACACTGGCAAGGTATTTCCAGTAATAACCCACAGCTACAGCCTAAATTCTACTAAAATGTAATTGTAAAGATCCCTCAGAGGTCCAAATGGGTTCCAACTGGTTCAAGCAGCCTCACTATACACCTCTTAACAGCTGAGTGGAGTCCTTTCAGAGCAGCAGGTGTCTGAGTGTAGAGGCCTGAGAGGAGGAAGATGTGCTCAACATAGAGAATCCAAAACATCAGCAAACAATAAAACAGCACAGCAAAAAGGAAAGAACTGATGGATGGGACCGATCTGGTTGACATGGGCGTGGTATTCCAGCCTAGGGGGATCCAGAGGATCCACTGAGTGTTTTAAAAACAAACAGTAGAACCTTAAAATATGTTGTGCAGGGATCCAATGGAGAGGCCAGGAGAAGGATAACGTGGTCTGTTCCCCTGGAACCAGCAAGAAGCTGAGCCACAGCATGATGGGGCAGCTGAAGCTGAGACAAGAATGACTGACTGATTCCACAATGCAGTAGTTGAGCATGGAGGATACAAGAGCATAAATAACACTGTCTAAATCACTTAATGAGAGGATGGTCATTATTTTGGTAATGGGATCTGAAAGAAGTTGAACTGTGACTTGTTGGGACATAGGTTGCAAATGAGTTGAATTCCAGGAAATTCCATGATAATGTAAAAAAAGAATTAGATTTAATCTACTACTACATATAATTTTATCTAACTGTAAATACATCTTTGAATGTAAGTTCACATCTCATACTTAAATAAACACCTATGCCCTTGTTAAATAAATGCTGCTCATTAAGTCAGACCCTCACCCATGGCAGAAAGCTTCATCACAACACAATCGAGACGTGTGACTTGAGAATTAGTCCACACACACTCATCACATGCAAGTGCATTCCTTTAATACACTCACTCCCAATTCACACACACACACACATACACAGGCGGCTGAGTGTGACGCAATGAAATCATTCAGTGGAAACTGGTGGTGGGGATTAGCAAGGATTTCTTTTGACTCTTTTAGGAGCACTGCTTGTGGAAAACACACACAGAAAAATAGAAATTTTAGAAGCCCACACCCTCTTCAAATCAGTCCACAACACAACTGAGATCCAGTATGGCTGCTGGACCGGTATAAGCACATCCCAGTGACGTGAGGGGAGTGTAAGAGTGACTGATTTTGATATTAAATGACATTGTGTTGTGTGTTGTCATTATAAAACTCCACTGTGACCTTAATCCAACATGGCTAAAGGCTCTTTGAAGCTTTCAGACCAACCTCTGACTCTCCTCTCTCTCCCTCTCTTTTATTCTCACTGTCCATCTGTTGCCCACTTTTCAATAGACAGTTTCAAGGCCTGCTCAGCATTTCAGAGGCTTTAAATAGCTCCATTGTAACTTAGAAAGATGGATTAGGACACTGAGAATGAGCGATACAGAAAGATGGATTAGGACTTTGAGAATGAGCAATGCAGGAAGTGAGGGAGAGTAAGAGAGCTTAATAGAGTGTGTATGAGAGAGAAAAATCATCCACATAATGCCTCAATGTTATTATGAAAAACAGC
Organism: Selene dorsalis; assembly: GCA_900303245.1. Taxonomy (NCBI): domain Eukaryota; kingdom Metazoa; phylum Chordata; class Actinopteri; order Carangiformes; family Carangidae; genus Selene; species Selene dorsalis. The sequence continues at coordinate 2,802 of OMNW01000288.1, read as the reverse complement.
CCAGCAGACCCAATGCAGGTCAATTTCATTCACCTTCTCATCCCCATTTCTCTTCTCCTCCATTCACCTTCTCACCCCCATCCCTCTTCTCCTCATTTCCCCCTTTCCTCCTCTGCCGTGGGTAGGGGTGGGTAGCACGTTTACACCACAATCTGAGGTCTGCAAGGTCCCTTTGTTATTCCAGAGTCCTGGGCCTTTGCCACCAGGATCTGGAACAGCCTACCTGTGGACATGAACTCAAAGCTTTAAATCAGTTTCAAAAACTCACTTTTGTAAAAAGGGTATTTTATCCCCCTAGGGTTTGTTTTCTGTTCGCATGGGTTACTCTGTTTCTTTGGTTTTGTATTTGTTATGTTGTTTGCTTGCTGTTTTCTCTTCCATGTATTTTATTTTATTTATTTTATGTTATATACAGACAGCACTAACTTTGTTAGAAAGGTGATATACATAAAGTTTATAATAATAATAATAATATTGTTGTTGTTATTGGTATTATTATTATTATTATGACTGCTGGAGAGAGGCAGTCTAAATATAAATTAGTTACTTCACAATTGCCTGTAAAGCTACTCTACTAAATAGTACATCTATAAGTCAGCCTTGGAGAGGGGATGGTGAACTGTGTGATCTGTTCTTTAACAGCTAGAATTTTATTTGAAAAAGAAAAGTCATAAAATGACTTGTAAGGATTAATGGAATAGACAAAGGCTCCACAGAGAAGTGACTGTCTGTGGTTACAGTGGTTACAGTGCTCAACAGAAACCTGGAGTATGGTGGTGGAGTGGATTGATGAGCTGATTGACTGTAGGTGTGTAAGCAGTAATGAGGACAAACTCCAACTCAGCCTGATAATTATTCTCAATTCATATGTAAATGATATGAAAAGACTATATTATAGGTTAAGCAAAATAAAATGAAATAAAGCATTTGCACTGATGTGTTACATGTGCATTCAGCTGATAATGTTTTGTTTTTGTTTTTGCTTTAAAACTTTCAGTGTGCAAAACATCCTCTGTTTTCACTTTTATCCACCACCCTGCTTGGTTTGGACATGCACATTCTTCTGTGTTAAAAGTGGACTTCTATCAAGGCAGAGGTCCAGCAAACGCCTCTTGGTGATACTTAGGACACCATACTTAGGACATCATCAGTGATGTATCCTGGGGTCATCGGCTTGGGTCTAAGTGGCTTTAGTTGACCACAGATCTCCCCATTTGATCCACAGCCACCTTGATGCCTTTTTTGCAGCATCTGTGATGTTCTTGATGGCTCTCCTTATGTGCAGTCCCTTCACTCCCAATCAAGTGTCTTCAGTGCCTTAATGAGAAACTGTCCGACGAAACCTCTGCACCCAACCTCGATTGGGTTGCATCGCCCATCCCCTGCTTTGGCACTTGTCCGTGCGCCTCATATTTGGCCCTCTTCCTTTCAAAAGCTTCCTCCATCCGGTCTTCCCAGGGTACAGTCAATGCCAGCGGGACCACTTGTCTTGTTGTTTCCAACACCATTACAATATCTGTTCTCTGGGAATTTGAGCAGTCTCCCTAGGTCAACCTTTAGCTGCCAGCTCTGAGCTGTTGCCAGCAGCTCCCCTGTTTGACTCAGGCCCTGCTGCAGCTTCTCCCCAGCTTTGATGAAAGCAATGAACTGCCTTGCTGGTTGCAATTGTCTCCTGCTGGTGATCTCTGTGCTGACGACCTCTGTGATGACTTTCAGCACCTGGTCATGGCGCCAGCAATAGCACCCATCTCCCAGGGCTCTTGGGCAACAGCTCAGGATATGCTCCAGTGAACCTGCTCTTTGGCAGAGCGGGCACAGCGGATAATCTGCCAGGCCCCAACGGAAGAGATTGGATGGGCTGGGGAGGGTGTTGTATACCAACTGGACAAGGAACTTTATGTGGTGTGGCTCTGACTCCTGTAAGTCTGCCCAAGTGATCTTCCAATCTGCTGCCTGCTCCCATTGGGTCCAGGGCCTTTGCTGCCGCATCCCCACTGTCCTGCTGCAGTGGGCTTCCTCCACCTCTGCTTGAACCTCCTCCTGGATCAGTTCATGTTTCTCCTTTCCTTGGACCTTGGTGTAACAAGCTTTTGGGTTGCTGCCACGTAAGAGATAACCTGGACACTGCTAGGCAATATGACGTGTCTAATGAGTACTCTTCATTGTGCTTAAATACTGATGACTTTTGCTGTTTGAAGAGCTCCTCTCTCGTGACTCTGTTGTGGGAGATTCTGTGCACAACTTACATAAAGAGACATTGACTTTAAGATCCTGAGCACGATGACTCTTTTTCACCCACAGTAACCATAAACCATTAGGCTGCTGAAGGTTAGTTTTAGTTTGTTGTTCCTCCCGTACAAGGCGAACCAACTGGGCTTTGTGGTAGCCCCAGGTTATTGGGTGTAAGCCTCCTTAGTCATCATCAGGTAGACAGTGAAAATACTCCCACACACAGAAATATATTGCATAATTATTTGCTGGTGTGTTTCTCACCTCTCTTAAGACATTCACGACAGTGTCTTTGGAAAGGACAGAAAACTGAAATGTTGTGCATGTGTTGTGTATTTTCATTGGCGCGTTGATGCTCAATGCTTTATCTTTACTGTATGATTTGCTCGCACGTTTAGATTTGAGTGTGAATTCAACCACTTTCAATCAAACAGAATCTAAGAGAAAGATAAATAATAACACACCAACCAGTACAAAAGGGCTGGAGTAAATGACCCTAATGGTTGTTCAGGACTGGTTGAGTACCACCCACAGTCAGGTGATTGTTATGGTAATTAACAGCATTACTGTATA
>OMNW01000287.1:2016-16767 GCA_900303245.1 Selene dorsalis | reverse complement strand
GTTAAAGAGGCCCTTGAATAACAGGCTGAGGGGACGCTTTCGGTTCCTGCCCCCACCACACCTCCCCACTCCCATCCACACTCTTGATTCAGTTTTCTTCACTTATAGGTTGTAGCTTCTTTTTTTTTCTCTCATCTGCTTATCTATATTTACTATATTGACAAAATAGAAGAAAGAAAAAAGTGGTATCCTGCACACTGTCCTACAACTTGCAAAAAACTTTTAATATGACACGACATTTCGGTCCTCAGACCTTTTTCAAGCAGAGATTTAAAAACTTTTTTTTTTAATTTAAAAAGATTTTTTTTTTAATTTAAAAAGATGTTTTTTAAACGAACAGTGTGCGGGATATCTCTTTTTTCTTTCTTCTCTTATGGATTCACGCTCCCACACACCTGTCCCCAAAAGCCTTTTTTAGGTGTGCATCAGCTTTCACACTCTATATTGACGAAATAAAATACACGCACATTTACAAAATATGCCATGTATAGAATTTGTGATTTTATCTGTCAGTGATTTGTTTTTTAACTTCATTTTTCAATCAATAGCAAAATCAACAGCAATAACAGGTACAAAAATACAAGGGGCGAAATACTATTTTACAGAAAGGTGCCATTTTGTCTATTTTACAAAATATAGCTCTGTTTTAATCTGTTGGTTGTGGGTCATTTGTTCCATTGAACGGATTTCTTCAACAACCGGCCAGTGGCTCAGTCCAGGTGGGTCCATTTTCAGCCAATTTATTGTAATTGCTTTCTTAGAGATAGAATTTTAAAAAGGTATGTCTCCTTTACCTATTACACTCTCTGGTATCCCCCAAATATATAAACCGGGGATCATTAGGAATGTTATATCCAAAGATTTCCCCCATGGCTCCGAACCCCATCCCAAAATGTCTGTATTTTCATACATGACCAAAATATATGAGAGTGGTCAGCGCTCAGTTGCCCAAGTTGTCTCCAACAGTTGGTTACCCAGTTGTTTATTTTTAATTTTTGGTATCATAAAAAAGCGTATTAAATTTTTCCAACAGAATTCCCTCCATCTTTTTGAGCTTGTTGATGTATGTTTGTCATGGTCTGTGTCTTTTGATCCCTGTTTAGTTCCTGTTTGCTGTTTAGTTCTTCTCTGTCTTATTTTGAAGTCCTCTTCTGTCCTGTCTACCTGTGTGCTCAAGGGGGAGACTTCCTGCCTCAAGTGGAGAAGTTTAAGTATCTTGGGGTCTTGTTCACAAGTGATGGAAGGATGGAGCACGAGATTGACAGGCGGATCGGTAAAGTGGCTGCAGTAATGTCGTGGTAAAGAGGGAGCTGAGCTGAAGGTGAAGCTCTCGTTTTACCAGTCAATCTACATTCCTACCGTCACCTATGGTCATGAACTTTGGGGTCATGACCGAAAGAACAAGATACATGAGTTTCCTCCGCAGGGTGGCATGCCCCACCGCGAGGAGACCACGAGGAAGACCCAGGACAAGCCTGAGTGACTACTTCACCTGGCTGGCCTGGGAACACCTCGGGGTCCTCCCGGAAGAGCTGGAGGAGGTGTCTGGGCGTCCCTGCTCAGACTGCTGCCCCCGCAACCCGGCTCCAGATAAGCGGGAGAAAACTGATGGATTTTGAGGTTCCATGTCTGTTGTGCTCGTTGTGTTTAAATTGTGGTTCAAAATTGTATTCTAATATCCTGAACAGACAAGGATTCATTCCCTCACTCTCTTCTTCTCAGAAATAATCAAGTCAAATAATCTTTTGAAAAACGTTCCGTCACTCTCTGGTGGAGTATAGACATTCACAAATATGACCAAAACATTATCTATCCTGCCTTTGACTATTATATAGGTACCGTCATCATCTCTTTTTTCTTTAATCAGCTCAAAATTTAATGAATTAGATATTATTGTCACCACCCCTCTCTTTCTACTATTTATACATGAACTAAAAGATGAATTGGACTACCCAAACTTTGTTAGCTTCTTGTGTTCCTGCTTTGACATGTGCGCCTCTAAAAATGCCACTTATCTTTCCTCATTTTCGCTAGCACCTTACTCCTCTTGACTGGGTTGCTCAAGCTGCTGACATTCAGAGAAGCTATTCTCAAATTATGTGACATTATCATTCAAACAGTGAAAATGTGAATGGTTTTGTAATGGTGTTGTCAGAAAATCACAAAAACAAAAAACAGACCAAAATCACCTCAACATACAGAAGAACAGACCAAACTGGGAGGAGATAACTCCTCACCGAGATCCTATTGTTGGGACGAGGGTAAATTCTATCATATAGAGTGGCTATGTTGTTGCTTATAAATCCAGGCTGTTAAAGGACGTATATTTGCTACAATTTCATTAAAATAATTACCTCATTCAATTTTCAAAAATGTGCGTAGTCATTGTTGTAGTCACTCAACACTTACTATTTTACAAATGCAAACTTAAAGGGTGGTTGAATGAATTAATTTTATTACACTACACTGTTTATGTTGACAGGAAAGCAATGAAGTACAGATTAGGGAATGCATCACCATCTCAAAAACAATCAAATACCATGACACCAGTGTTCCCACTTAACTTTGTTTACATGTAGACAGGATTTCATGTTGAAATCTCTTACACTGTGAAACCAACTTCAAGTCAAGTTCAGGGCCTTGTTCTGCAGGGTTTTGCCATAATCAACAGGCACATATTCTGGCTCTTCTATAAAACATGAGCTACTGAAGCATGGAGCACATTGTATTGATGGAATGCAAGCAGTCTACATATGCACATTAGATTCACAGTAATAACATAGGGTCACACAGGGAATGACATGATGGCAATAAACTGGAAAAATAATTCAGTTAAATTAATTCTTAAGTTCAAAATGTCTCATTCCCAACACATTAGTAAACATTTTTTATCATATGGGAACCCCGTTTTAGTTAGTTTAATGTTGCAGTTTATAATAGAGATTTAAATAAACCAATCCAATCGAAAGTGAAATATCCATATACTGTACTGTAAAGCTACAGTAATACATCAGAAACATTGTAAAGAAGAATTACATTTATTACAAGTGTACAATTTCAATACATGTAATTAAGCCAATGTATGTCTTCAAAAACTAAAAGAAGCATTTTGAAAAATGTGTCACTGTTATTATCATAACACATAAAAAGCTGTGTGCTCTCTCTCTGGACAAAGTTTCATTAGCAACAATAACTGATTCATCTATTTTCAGTTGAGCCCTGGAATAATCCAAACTCAGTAGCCTGTGCAATGCTCAAGACTAGTACGTACACCTTATCAGTGACATACATGTGTTTGTATGCATAGAGTATGTCACATAGTCAAGATATTTACACTGTCAACACTCTGATGTCTCCAAATAATACCCATAGTAAGGTTTTATTAAGAGTCACAATATCATCACATTGTTGAGATTAAGAACTTTTGAAAAATCCTTGAAGAGAGACAAACCACTTAACATTCTTAGTTTCTCCTGTACATGAAAGAAACATCTCCACTTTCATTGCCAAATATCCGTTATCACACTAACAATAACTAACATCAGCACATCAGATTTTAAAATTTCAAATAATAGCAGCTGATTTATACCACTCTCCTTGTGTCCATGTGTTGACTGAATGAGTGTGTCTGTGTGAATGTGTGTGCTTTTCAAAAGGAAATCTTTGTAGTCGTATATGTTGCCATGAAACCAATGCTAAAATACTCAGTCATGCCAAGCAACCTAAAATTATGCAGGACCTCAAGATACAATGGTTATGAAATGTTTTGGTGGTCATGTGGTCATACTGCAGTTGAGTGTGAGTTTACAGAGCTGATTAGAGATAACAATGTGGTAACTGTTGTTATTATAGATTATAGATCCATGTTTTGTTCTTCTCTCAAAATAATCCAATAAAAAATTATTTTCATCAGACTTTTCATCCTTATATCGCTGCATATGTCCAATTTTCTTTCAGTAGTTTAGACCAATTTACATTTTATTCCAGTGTTTCTTGTTGTAGAATTTCAATTCAGCAAATTGTCAATTTAATCCAGTTCTCACAAGCAAATATTGTCTTGTTGACAAGTAAAATTCCACTGAATTCTGTGTAAAAATCTACTGAATATTTTATTGCAATATTTGCCTCTGAGTTTACAGAATTGGTTACAGATAATTAATACATACAGATAACAGTACTGTAATATCTGTTGCAATTACAGATACATTTTTAACCGGGATAAAGTTTTTCATGTTTCTGTCCCTCTCCAAAATTAATTCAGATAATTCAACAACACTGTATTTCAGTGTTTCCTGTTGTAGAATTTTAATTAGTTTTTCCTTTACTAAACATGTCAGTGGTAACACCTATACACCTAATATGTCACCTTTAAATTAAAATAAATGGTCAGATATCACCCTGTTGACAAGTAAAATGCTACAAAGTTCTATGAAGATTTGAATTTAACTGAATATTTTTTGTAATATTTGCCTTGGGAAGGTAAGGAAAGACTAGGTGACAAGGTGAGTTGGAGAAATATGGTAAAAAATGTTGCCGTTCTTTTGCTATAATGCTGCAGAAGACCTCTTCTTCTAATGCAAATTATTTTCTCTGGGTATATGGGTAGGGTCCACTTACAGGTTTTGGAGCAGGGAGTTGAGGTAATCTCATATTTACTCAGGTATTTTTCTCTTGGATGGGGGCACCAGGTGTGCAGGCAGCTCTGATGGCAATTCATGTCCTTCCAGTTTCACTTTTATCAGGTGATTGGCCAGAGCAAACTCCTCATCATCCAGCATCCCATCCTTGTCAATATCTGCCAGCTTCCAAATCTTCCCCAGAACTGTGTTGGGCAATTTTGATTTCACCATCTCCTTTTTCGCATTTGCTCCTGTCACCTTGCCGTTGACTGGAGATAATGTGTAGAAAATCTCATCATAAGCAGGTTTGTCACGTGCAACCACCCACTCAGCTTCGTCAATGCCTTCACCAGCACCTTCACCATATCCATGGCCAAATGGGCCGTTCAAAGTACCATCAAAGGCACCACCTTTCACAACTGGGTTAGGACGCTGTGTTTCTTCTTGACGAACCAGGACCATTAAGCTAGCAATGTCACTGGCTAGCATGTCGTCGACTGCCTCCAGGAGTTTGGGTTTCAGAGGCTGGAATTTAGTAAGATCCTGAGCCTGGAGTTGATCCTGAAAAACCAAAAAACAAAACAACCACAGCTCGAGTTTAGAACTTATCTACCTAAGCCTCTATCTATATATTAGTTTCCTTCTCTTTCCTCTTTACCTGCATCTTCTTCAGATTTGGAAAATCTCCAGGTGATATCTGATGCTCTCTTTCAATGCGTTTATAAATATCTCCCAGACTGCCAATTAGTTCCTTCTTCTTGTTCTCCTTCCCAAACACAGTGGGCATCTCTTTCTTCAGTGAACTGATGATGTAGGCGTGGACCTGTACACAAAGAGAGAAAGATGCTCATAAGCCCATGAACATAAATTCAATGTCAGAGCACAATGAAGACAGCATCTTTTAACCGTTTAATGTTTATGAGGTGTTTGGTTCTCTGAGACCTGTTTTCAAAAAGACTAAACTAAATGAAAAATGTTGTCAGATTCATTGTCCTTGGATCGTTTTCTATAATGAACACACAGAAAAACACATTCAGATGAGCGATGCTTGTGACCCAGGATTTAGAAAAATGATGCTGCCGTCCCATGCACCCAGTCTATCTATCCATCTATCTATACACACACCACCTCCGACCTATCTACCCGTGTACTCCACAGGTTTGTGCTATACAGGCTCCTATAGTCAGCTGTGCTGACTCAAAACCAATCAAAACTAACATTCACTACCTCATAAATATTATTTAGATCTTCATTTTTACAGGTTTTTCTCTCTACTTATCCGTTTTTCACACTTCTCTCCCGGGAGGTTACCATGGAAACATGACACTCTTTAACGGGTCCCTAGAAAAGATATTGACCAATGACAGCACCAATCATTGTCATGTGGTTTTTAGTACGGCATTTGGTCCAGAGTGAAGAATGTATGTGTGAACGTGAAGGGACTAATCTGAAAAATGAAACAATGTATACATTTTCACATCTTCACAATATATGTGAAAACAGCCTAAATTTGTAAATCTAAACAACAAGGGCTTACAAACCCATGGAGGTAGTCCTATAGCTAAACTACTGTCTTTTTTCTCCAACGCAAACAATACTTATACTCAGACAGATCTCTTCCTTCTGGATGATAGAGCTGTCTTGAAAATTAACTCTTGCAATATCACAACATTACAATATCAGTTCAGTCCCGAACCTCGCTTGACATAAACATATTGGATATATTGCTGCTAACCAGAGCAACAGAAGTAGCACAGTGTTTGCACAGTCACAGTTTTACTTTCTTACAGTCACAATCATAGTCTGTTGTGTGGAGCATGTTGGATTTAGTGCAATCTGAGACCATGCTGCTGGAGCCTTGTCTAACTCTGTGTCTGTGACTCTTATGCCGCTTTCCCACTAAAATTAGCAGGTGGACATTTTTTAAACGCAGATTGACCGGCTTACAATCAGCATAGGGCTCCTTTCCCACTGGCCAAAAAAACCCACATCTGATCTCCAGCTGGCAAGCTGTGTGACTGTTCACCCCCACCTCTGCAGGTCTGCATGTCATCACAGATATCATCATGTTGATGACAACATCAGTGCAACAGAAAACAGCTAAGTAAACAATGGAAAGCAGCATGGAAGTTAGTGAGGTGGTTGTTATGTCTTTAAAGCTTCAGTTGGTAACAATTATTCAGTAATATTTGCTGGAACTGTCACTGTATATTCTGGTAGTAGTACATGAAATGGGTAATTTAGGACAAAATCCAGTGCTCCTGGTGCTGTTCCACCGGTCAGATAGAGGGGGCAGAAGTAGCAGCCAATCACAGTTCATGCATGCGCTGCAGAGGTTTTGTGTGTTGTTTTTTTGTCATTCCATTCTTGTTTTAAATTATTTAGGCCTGTTTTGCCTTTTTTTTTTTTTTTTTTTTTTTTTTTACATCGGAGACAGTGAACGCATCAGCAAGACAACAGCTCATCGGGCCGTACAAAGCGCTCTGTTATAAGACAAGACCATGCATGTGGGACAGTGCAAGCAGAAATTGTTATACATATCGAAGATGTACAGTTAACATCTTCAGCCCCCATAGCAACAGATATAATTCTTCATCCTCCTGTGGTAAAGAAGATTCATGATGTTAGATGTAGACTATTAAAAACTATCACACACAATCTGTGCAATATTCATTTACTTACAATCAGATAAGAACCTGCAGTGGCAGGAGGCTGTAGGAGTGTAATCACCCCATCAGCAGAAACTGTTGTAATATGACCAAGGTCAAAGGTCAACATCAGGGTTCAACATTATAACATACAGAATGGAAAAAGGACCCACAGCCTCCTCAGTAGCTACTGACAAAAAGGTAAAAGGGGAACATACTTTAACTATTCAGCCTAAGCCAATTACTGCAAGAATGAAGTATAAGATAAATGTCTATATATATATCAGCCAATGCTTTGTATTACAGTTCCGTTTACAAACACATCCACTTTCTTTAAGTAAAAACACCCCTCGGTATGTTGAATCGCCATCTCAGAAAAAATGGCTACACAGCAACATATAACTCCTAAAAAATTGGTAAATGATGTTTGTCAAGTCTGCGATACGACTTTAACAAATACAAGAAACAAACATGGTATCTTTGCTATCTTTGCGACTGTCTGCGGATCTTGCCCAACGTAGGCTGCAGCTATGCCCCTGGACTACAGTCTTCTCAACTGGTCCTCCAAAATAGCGACCTACAAGACAACCAAAATAATTGCATTTTCATGCCATGTTTTGTTGTTTGGCGTTAGCCTCACTAGCTCACTGAAGACCATAGGCCAAGCTTGATAGATAAAACTTTTGCTGTAGCCGGTTGGCAAACAAGCCAGAATGTCCTTGGATAGCAAATGGTGTAAATATACTCTTTGAAAATCTTTACAGTCATCCAGCAAAAGAACTGAGCATGCCTTCCTTATCACAGTGTGCAAATTTTCATCCAAAGTTGCCAATTTCAACTTGGAGATCGAAATATCTGTGGTTGTTGTTGTTGTTTCCTTTCTCCGAGGGGACTGTGAAAACTGCAACAGGAAGGCAGGACTTCCGCCAGAGGCTAATCGCAACAGCGAACTTCCTACAGCTCAGACTACACCCGAGTCAACCTGCTAATTGATGTGAGGTCTTGACTCGTACAAGATGCTTTGCTCACACTCAATTAATACAGCGCTGGAAAGACAGCGAGATAACAGAGCTTCTCATGATCCGTGGCGACAAGGAGATTCAGTGCCAGGGAATGAGAAAAACACTGACCACCGCTGTAATGTATGGACAGTATTTTTGTGCCGAGTTAGAAGCTGTATAAACACATGGTGATAGGGAATTGTCATGCGCATCGTGATGTGTGCTGCTGTTACATTCTGTATTCATGGCAACGTTCCTGCATAAACATCTGAGGTGAAGCCGCAGCATTGTGTCCACCACTACTTTCTTTTTGACGGACCTGCTCTGTGCAATTAAGCTCACCATTTTCCAGATTACTAATAAACTCACCTCATCCCGAATAAACTCTGGAACTATGGACTTTAGTGAATTTTCTTCAACACATGTCATTACAATTTAGATTAAAAAGAGCTCTTTTGGTTTTGTGATGGTAACAATATTTTTATTACAACTTTGAAAAAAGCATTAAATGTCAAAATTATCTTGAAGGACAATCAAACCTATGCTAAGATCTTTGTTCCAGACTATCTCCGAAAGCTTCTGAAATATCCATCCATTCATCTTCACCCGCTTATCCAGGGCTGGATCGCGGAGGCAGCAGTCTGAGCAGGGACACTCAGACTTCCCTCTCCCCGGACACTTACTCCAGCTCTTCCGGGAGGATCCCGAGGCGTTCCCATGCCAGCCGGGTGACATAGTCACTCCGGCGTGTCCTGGGTCTCCTCCTGGTGGGGCATGCCCGGAACACCTCGGGGGGGAGGCGTCCAGGAGGCATCCAGTACAGATGCCTGAGCCACCTGGCTCCTCTCAATGTGGAGGAGCAGCGGCTCTACTCCGAGCTCCTCCCAGGTGACAGAGCTCCTCACCCTATCTCTAAGGGAGCGCCCTGCCATCCTGTGGAGAAAACTCTTTTCGGCCGCTTGTATCCAGGATCTCGTTCTTTCGGTCATGACACAAAGTCCATGACCATAGGTGAGGGTGGGAACGTAGAGTGACCGGTAAATTCACCACGACAGACAGATACAGTGACCGCATTACTGCAGCCGCTGCACCGATCCGCCTGTCAATCTCACGCTCCATCCTTCCCTCACTCGTGAACAAGACCCCAAGAAACTTAAACTCCTCCACTTGAGGCAGGAGCTCTCCTCCAACCTGGAGGGGGCAGGCCACCTTTTACCGGTTGAGAACCATGGCCTCAGACTTGGAGGTGCCGATTCTCATCCCCACTGCTTCACACTCAGCTGCAAACCACCCCAATGCATGCTAAAAGGGCCTGGCTCAAAGAAGCCAACAGCCAAAACCATCCGCAAAAAGCAGTGATGAGATCCAGTGGCTCCTGAACGGGATCCCCGCCAGCACCTGGCTGCGCCAAATAATTCTGTCCATAAAAATAATGAACAGAACCGGTGACAAAGGGCAGGCTTGCCGGAGTCCAACATGCACCGGGAACAGGTCTGACTTACTGCTGGCAGTGCAAACCAAGCTCCTGCTCCAGTTGTACAGGGACTGTACAGCCCTCAGCAGAGGGCCTCCAACCCCATACTCCCGGAGCACCTCCCACAGAGTGCCATGAGAGACACAGTCAAATGCCTTCTCCAAGTCCACAAAGCACATGTGGACTGGTTGGGCAAACTCCCATGAACCCTCAAGCATCCTGTGGAAGGTATAGAGCTGGTCCAGTGTTCCACGGCCAGGAGGAAAACTGCATTGTTACTCCTGAATCAGAGGTTCGACTATCGGCCGAATTCTCCTCTCCAGTACCCTGGAATAGACTTTTAGTTGGAACACATCCTCTAGACTACCACCCCAGTCTGCCAGTCCAGAGGCACTGTCCCAGAATGTCAAATGATGCTGCAGACACGTGTCGGCCAAGACAGCCCTGCAACATCCAGAGACTTGAGGTACTCAGGGTGGATCTCATCCACCCCCTGTGCCTTGCCACTGAGGAGCTTCCGAACTACCTCAGTGACTTCAGCTTGGGTGATGAATGAATCAACCTCTGGGTCCCCAGCCTCAGCTTCCTCTATGGAAGACGTGATAGTGGGATTGAGGAGATCTTTGAAGTATGCTTTCCACCGCCCGACAATATCCCCAGTCGAGGTCAATAGCTCCCCACCTCCACCATAAACAATGTTGGCAGGGCATTGCTTCCCCCTTCTAAGGCGCTGGACAGTGCCAGATTTTTTTTGCGGCTGACTGGTAGTCCTCTTCCATGGCCTCCCCGAACTCCTCCCAGACCCGAGTTTTCGCTTCCACAACCGCCTGGGCCGCAGCACACTCAGGAGTCCTATGAGCCAACCAGGACTCCTTCTTCAGCTTGATGGCATCCATTACTTCCGGTGTCCACCATCGGTTTTGGGGATTGCCACCACGACAGGCACCTGAGACCTTGTGGCCACAGCTCCGAATGGCTGCGTTGACAATAGAAATGGAGAACATGGTCCACTTGGACTCAATGTCTCCAGCCTCCCACGGGAGCGGGTCGAAGCTCCCGAAGGCGCAGGGAAGCGACCCTCTCGTTCAGCGGGGAGAACTCCAACACATGCCGGCTAAGCTGGGGAGCTATGAGCAAGCCCATACCAGCTCGCTGCCTCTCACCGCGGGCAACTCCAGAGTAGAAGAGAGTCCAGCCTCTCTTGCATTAAATTGACAAGATTTTGGGAGAGTGCTTTTGACACCATAAAAAGAGTATCCCATTATAAGCCAATTTTGGCACAACATCATGGCACTAAACTCTCTGTTGTGGTGAAGTAGGCTCTGGCTTCTGACAATTCATCCCTGATCACATAACTGCTAGGTCAAAGAAATATTTTACGGTCTAAAACTTGAAAACATAGATTTTCACTCATCGGGCTCTACCAAGATATTCCAAGATACATGGAATCCTTTCCTGGAATTTGTTAATTCCCCATTCCCTGTCTGTCCTGGGTGAGGGATCCCTCCTCTGTTGGTTATCCTGAGGTTTCTCCAATTTTTCCCTGTCAAAGGTTTTCTTGGGACATTTTCCTCAGTCGATGTGAGGGTCTAAGGGCAGAGGATGTTGTAATGGTGCTATGTAAAGCCCTTTTAGACAAACTGTTTGTAAAAATGGGCTATACAAATCAAATTGCCTAAATTGCCATGTAGGGGCTTGCCCCTCAACTCAAAAGACTCAAAAGAGAGAAAATAAGAGAAAAAAGAGAAAAAATAATGCTGTAAAGCTATGGATACAAAACATTTTAATGTGGATCCGGCAACAAGCTAACTGATAACCCTTCTGTAGAATCAGGAAATATTGGTTATAGAAATGTATTCACATCCAGTAACATCCCAGAGTCACCTATAACTAACATACCAACAACTGTCTCACAACCAGATTATTCATCAGTGGATGTGTCTGTTTGTGTACATTACCTTGGCTAGTCGTGCTCTCTTGATCAGATCATTAAGTTTTCTAAGTGCTGCATTTCTCGGCAAAGACTGAATGTCCTTAAATAAATCCTGCTCCTCTGCCTCAAACAGCTTCCTGTTGTCAGGGATCAGCAGAGGGTGGGACCAAAATGAACCAATGTAGACACGGATCACCTGTCGGTGAGGGAGACAGGAGGAATTAACAACAAGAGGGAGAAAAACAAGGTTATGGAAGAACATAATAGGACCAATCTAGAAAATAACATCCTATATTTGATCATTTAAGGCAATGAACAAGATTCCACACTGATCAGTTTGTTAATGAAATACTGAATTACTGAAAATACACATTAGGTCCGTGAACATGGGCATGTAAACTAGACACCTATTTTAGGATGGCCACTTAAATAATTTATGAGGGAACAATATAGAAATACTTGTTCTACAGCAAAACTAATCAGGCATAAACACTAGTGATTTCTATATCTAAAACAAGTTTTAGTGCAAAAAGTGTTATGGTGACTTTGTCGACTAACCATTACACTCACCGCCTCTGTTATAAAAATTCAGGGAAACTCTTTCAGCCTATGTCCTATACAGATAATTAAAGCAGGTTCTCTCCAGCTTACTAAAAAACATATTTATATGAATCATTGACCTCCGAGTCTCACTGCAGGCTGACTGAAGTTTCCTCTCAGAAAACCTATGGAAGATGAAATACTTGCTATGTTTAGCATACCTCAGGGGTGTTGACTATTTTCCCTAGCGACCACATCAGGGCACCATAAACTCTCATCAGCTGCTGGGTCTCAATCTGGTCAGCTTTGTTCAGTACAACCCTAAACAAAACAACAGAAGTAAACAGTGGTGATACATGCTGCATGTATGGAGCGAGCAGGTAATTTATGTGCAATTTATGTGGTTTTACGTATAGAGAAGTCTTTGATCTTATACCTGATCTTGTCTTCATGATTCTTCAGTGCCTTTATCACCTCTGAAAACTCATCAGAAATGTCCAGTTTGTGAGCATCAAACAGTAAAATGATTCTGTCTACCCGCTCAGCAAACCACTCCAGGACAGCTGCAAAATCATAGCCTGAGAGGGGAGAGGAGGATGAGAAGCAGGAAAGAAAGGGATGAACACAAGGGTGGACAAAATCCGCATGAGAGGTGGAATGAAGGTTTCACATAAGGAAATGGGAAGGTTGCAATAAAAAGAGACAGAAAGAAAAAGATTGTGTGTTTTTCCCTTTATTCTTTCTGATTCTCATTTCTTTCCTCCCATCCCATGTAAGTGTAAAAACCACCAAACAATGCAGATAATCAACAGTATCTGTCCTCCTAGAACAGTAAACATTAACTGTTTACTGATGTTGTAATATTCCTGAGAGAGGATGCAATGAGAAGGATGCCTATATTACAACATGTTCAGAGAAAATAGTGTGTTTACTGATGGAGATAGGGCTGCCAGAGCTCAAACTAAAAACCTCTAAAAACTAAACAAGGGGGAATAAACTTATCTAACATCAAAAAGTAATGTTTTTGACTTTTAATGATATCATGACCCCCTGAATCAATTAATGCATGACTGAGTGGATTAATGCTTAAATAAATGAATTATTGTCTGAGTCTGTCAGCAGGACTCCATCACTGACTCTTCTGACTTCTATCCTGCTGAAGGACTCTTACCTGGAGAAATTCCACAGGAAATAAGAGAACAAAGCTGAGAAAACAGACTAGGGAGCTGAGGTTTACAAACAACGATCAAGGAGACATAAGAGAGTCAATGGTAAATCAGTTACAGAATAGATAAAAGGGCAGCAACTAGGTAGTGAGTTAGTAGTGAGTTGTTGTCTTGTGTTAAGACAGCGGAAGAAGTGGATTTTCTTAAGTGCTATGTTTGTGAAACATTTTCTCCCTTCAAACTACAAACTGAAACCAAAACTAGTATTATCATTTTAACACCAAAAATCACATAAAAATCTAAATCTGGGCTGGGCTGCTCCCCCTCACAGAAAGGCAGAATCCCTATACAAACATAGCTGTGAGAAAAATCCCCCTCTTTACAAACTAGCTGAACTGTTTTTATGTGCTACTGGTTATACTGCTGTCCCTCCCAATAAAGGAGTAGTCAGTGATTTCAATGATGGACTATAATTGGTGAAAAAACCAAACCAAAACCATTTGTGATGATTCAATAATTTCTCACCAGGATGTGAGCAAAGGTTCAGCAGTGGTAGCAATAAAACATAAATCATTAAAGCTATGTCTTTTTATCCTGTATGAGCACAACTCAAAGGAGACACAGAGGGCACACAGCTGCTCAGGCAAAGCTATGAAGGGTTAAGAGAGATACCATGATATTTTGAATTTTAGAGGGTTAAAGGAGAAGTTTCGTTTTTTGCAACCTGGACCTTATTTCTAGCATAAAATACATTCATTTACTCACCCGAACATAATAATAATAATAATAATAGGAGTTGTTGGGGCAACGATGCAGCATCTAAAAAAGACATTATCTGCCGCGAAAATCATTTATTTCACCAATATTTTGTTATGAATTACCAGTACTATTACCCTGTGAGTTCGGAGCGCGTCGGCTTTTCACTGACCTATGACTTCAATGACGTCTGTGTGCCACTGCCAAAGTTGTAGGTCAGTGAAAAGCTGCGCGAGTATTGTGAGTGGATCTAAATATCTTACGAAGGACTCCAAGTTAATCCAAAGTTGTTCGGGTGAGTAAATGAACGTATTTTATGCTAGAAATAAGGTCCAGGTTGCAATAAAGGGAACTTCTCTTTTAACACAGACTACTTTTCACACTGGCAGGGAAAAATAAGACTAAACAAAACCACTACAGTGACCACTTAAAGGCTGCAATGTTCATGTCACTGCATAGTTCTAAAGAAGCAGTTTTACGTCACTAATCATGAGGCTCTACCATAGTGTGGCTAAAATATGGTGGAGTTAAGTTAACCCTTTAAAACTATTTGTATCATATTTGATACATGAGTTTCTGAGACCTCTATCTTATATATATATATATATATATAA
>OMNW01000282.1:9958-22537 GCA_900303245.1 Selene dorsalis | reverse complement strand
TACATGGTTACATGAGATAGGCAGATACACATGAAAACAATGGGCTTTTTAAAACGTCTGCAGTGATAGAGAGAGAGGGGGGGGAAGAGATTTGGAGATGGGAAGATAAAAAGAGGTAGATGGGGACTGATTGGCGCAGGTAGCGGGATGCGACGGAGGAAGTGCTGGAGATAGGGACAGGACAGGACGGGAGAAAGTGATAGAGGAAAGAAAAAAAACAACGGAACATTTTTTTTTTCAAGTTTCGCAAAGGGAGACAGGCAGCAGGGAGGGGAGGAGGAAAGAGGGAGAGAGAGAGAGAGAGAGAGGAGGGCGAGGGAGAGAGAGAGAGAGAGGGAGAGAGGAGGGAGAGAGCGTGTGTCTGTGTGTGTGTGTGTGTTTTTATGAATGAAGTGAGTCACTGCCGATGTGTCATAGGCCCGACGTCTTTATAAAGGAAGTTTTAAACAAGCCTAAACACTTCACTGCGCGCAAAAATTGGACTTAGCACACTCGCATCCCTCTCTCTGCATTTCTGTTGCCTCTCTCTCTCCAAACTGTCTAAGTGCCTCTCTGCCTTTCAGCACTCCATAAAGAACACAGGGGCTCATCTCAAACTTTTGCTCAAGACAGAAAGTTTGACTGAGGTTGACTTTATTTATTTATTTCATTTTTTTTTTACCTTTTCTTTTTTCCCCTCACTTTCTCCTCTCTCTCCTGAGTGGCTCCAGTCACCACTCTGCTCTCATTCATTCTGCTCTGACAACTTTCCTCCTCTCTCTGACTGAAGAGTGCGAAGAAGAAACCGGAGCACGTGACAATTTCCGGAGTTCAATTTATTTATTAATTTTCTATTTATTTATTTATCTACGTTTGTCTGCTGGGTTTCCTATCTCTTGGATCCGAACCAATATGAAATGTAAGTGACTGTGTGAGTGTTGTTTTTTTTTTATTTTGCAACTGCACACTGTGTTGATTATTATCAGGCCGGTTTTGTCTTTATCATTTAATATTTTTAAATGGTGTGTGTGTGTGTATGACTTTCACGTGACTGTTAACAGCCATGCTATGGCTCCTCGTGACTACAGACTCTGAATTAAATTATTTTATTTATAAGTTAAACTCCAAACAACTGATCTAATATGATGTCTTTAGAGATAATACTTGCACTGCACTGTTCATGTTACACCAGGACAGGGAGCTCAGATGCTCTGCAGTGTTGTTTTGGCTGCGATTCTTGTGGTTCACCTGTAATTATCAAGCATTCATCATTTCAACACCACTGCGGTTCCCTTTTAATACTTAGTCTACCTTGTATTTGAACTTGAAAGGAAAAGAATGAATGAGCTTACTGTTAGGGAGTTGACTTGGCTTGGTCTATATAATTTATACCACCAACTCAAGTACCTATCCAGTTGCAGGTGTGACAATCAGCAGCATTCATTGCGTTGCTCAAGGTAAAAGAGTGATGGTGATATTCAGTGTCAAAGCCTGGCTTTTAATGATTTAATGATTTGCATTCAGCCTGTGAAAACATGACTCTGACACTGAAGCTCTTCAGGATTCCTCTGCCAAGTCTGGAGCTATTGTTTATATTATGGTGCAATATCTTCTCCTAGGACTGACAGCCGTGGCCTGAGGTCATTATCATTATGGTGAGATGAAAGCGCCTCTCCACTAATTGCTTCCGTTTTGTTCTACCCCTGCAGTGCTGCTGGACTCCTCCTCATCACTGCTGTTCTCGCTGCTATTGGCTCAGCTGCCTGTGTTCACGTCTGCCTCTCCAGTACCACAGCGGCGGCCCAGTGACATGGATAAACTGTCCAATCAGACCAAAAATCTAATGAAGCTCACCCAAGAACTGCTGGTAAGTGGGGATGTCGTCATGATGATGACCAATCTCAGCCACTGATTGGAGGGGAGGTTAATGAGGCCCTGGCTACTCTATGCTAATTGAATTGTGGGTGCGAGGGTGGAAAAGAGAAGGATGCTGGTTGCTGCACCACAGCCTGCTTTGATTGATCTTCCCCTAATTGGATTGTGGTGCTAATGTTACCCTGCAGTTTGGGGTAACCTCACACTTCAAACTACTCTAACTTTGCATCATGCACTGTAGTGGAAACACTGTGTGGCTGTGCTATGCT
The DNA here is from genome assembly GCA_900303245.1 of Selene dorsalis. Lineage (NCBI taxonomy): Eukaryota > Metazoa > Chordata > Actinopteri > Carangiformes > Carangidae > Selene > Selene dorsalis. Next base: position 20,414 of record OMNW01000282.1, on the reverse strand, counting down.
AGGTTTGCTCAGGACTTCAGTCTGACTTAAGCTGCTTTCATTGATGACAGACTGGCTGGAGTCCATCTGCATGCTTAGATCAGGGCAGCAAAAGCCTCAGGGGAGATTTGACTGAGTGATCTCACTTTTAATCCACACTGGACTCCAAAGGGAGGGGAGGTCTGACTCAGCAACCTCCTGGTTTATCTGGTCACCTGATTGGTGGCAGTAGCACGAAGCTTGGTGGCCAGACCAGTGTCTTTATCTGGTACATTTAGCGTGCAATGAAATTCATAACAGGTTTCATGGAATTAAGAAGAACAAACACAATGTAGCCAAAGGGAAACAAAACAAAGTCCAAGGAATCAGTTTATACCTCCAGTAAAGACTACATATTAACACAGTGCCTACATCCCACTGAGGCTGAACTGCCAAGCATAGCATGTGTGAAATGACAGCAAAACATATGACATGCCTGTTTACATAGAAACATGTTTATGTTGTGTGGGAAGCCTGTGGAAGTGTGGATAGAGTTATAGACCCTTTTTTTCTTATGACATCTGAACCACGTAACGTACCGACAGTTCTGTCCTGAATCGAATGTTGTTGACAGTCAAGTGGGTAGGAAAATCAGATTTGAGAACTGGGCCGAAGTTTTGGCTCCAGCTGGCGATTGTGTATCAACACTGTGTTTTAACAGGTGAAAAAAAAGCGGCATCATATCTTTGCATCTCTGGTTACACATGACTGATCTAGATTCTATTTTTGCATTATGCAAATCTTAAAGCTCTTTTGTTCAGGGGATAAAATCAAAAATAGCCGAATACTCTCTCTAGTCTTGGCCAGCAGATACTGTGTGTGTGTGTGTGTGTGTGTGCCTCTTGCTTTGAAACAATGTTACAGGGTATTGTGTAGCAGGAGTCTAAGCTGGGCTCCAGATGTGAGGAACCAGCACTATCAAAGGGTGTTGGGGACAGTATTTGACAGTGTTCAGAAATATGGAAGATTTATTTTTAATTTTTTTTCCTTATTGTGTGGAATTCCACTAAAGAGGGGAGAAAGTTAGGAAAGATAAATAGAATGGGAATCCATGGAAAGTCCCTGCAAAAAAGCAATGAAACTGATTCTTTAAAGAGAGAACAGTGCGTGTGTGTATACACATAGGTCTGCATAAGTTTTCCGACGCGGCCGTGTATCTGTCTGTCTGAGTCTGTGTGTGTTTGCATGCATAGTGTATGGGTGCAGACGTTAGGTATGTCTGCATACATTTGTGTGTATGCATTTTTGTGGCTGTGTGCGTGTGCACGCTGAGGGTTCTCTAAATAGCCATGGTTGTGTAGGTGCGGTGTTTAGTGTTTTGCTTTCGGTCGCCACAGCAAAGTGACTTGATAAAAATCAAAAAAGATTTATCACATTCCAGTATTTGCATTCAGGAAGAAAAAGGCTGGATGTTAGGCTGTCGGGTGAGGTCATGATCTACGATGGAGAGAGCAAGAAAAAGGAGGATAAGAGGGAGAATTAAAGGCTGAGAAAGATGGAGCGAAAACCACAAGAGATGAAGAGATCAGAGAGCCAACTAGATGACAAGCCAGCGGTGTATGTGTGTGCATGCATGCACATGTGCACGTGATGTTGCATGTGCTTGTGCACCTGGTATGAGACAGAGAGAGAGAGAGAGAGAGAGAGAGGAGAGAGGGGGAGAGAGAGGGAAGCAAGAGATGGAAGAGGACAAAAGCAACAGAGACAAAACATAGGACCACAAACATAAGTGAGCTGTTATGAAAGGCTGATGGAGAGACATGGGAGACAATGCTGCACATTCATCGCTTAAAAACATCAACACAAACAACTGGAAGCAAACAAACTGTAAAGCGAGGTAAACAGGTTAAGGAAGCTTACACACAACCTGTTTATACAAAACATTTCTCAGCTCTCATCACCCTAATGTTGTTATGTTCCTCTGCTGATTGGAAATGACGCAGGCCGCATCAGTCATCTCCATTTATGCCCTTTCATTAGAGCGTCAGGCCAACATCTTTAATGCTAAATTGTACTACCGATGAGCACGGCTGCCTTTGTAAAGTAGAATTCCATAAACCTGGACCTCAGGTTGTTTATCTCCCTCTGCTGGCCACAACAGGAGCTACATCTGCTGTCTGGACGTAGTTTACAACACAACTCAAGCTGGGCAGGAGCACTGCGTCATTACATCTTTTTATAGCTGTGACCCTGGAGTTTCCCTACAGCCCTGTGTTGTCTGTCCCACTTGGAGCTTTCTTAGTCACTGCATATGTTGTTATCCTCGCTCCCTGTAGAAAACATCCTGTGGGTTCAGGTCATTTGCTCTTATTGTTGACATTTGGGGAGGCTGAATGTGGGTGAACTCACACTGACCCGATCAACCACACTCCCCTCAGTGAGAGCTACTGTCTCTAAGCACAGAAAACAGTCGTCCAATCGAGGTGCTAGACTAATACTTTCCTCATGTTGCCGTGACTTGTCTCAGGATGAGTAAAATTGCGCTGATGCAAATTACTAATGGGCTGCTGTTTTCTCTTTCAGAGGGAGCATGCATTCGACGCAGATGTGGAGCCCCACAGATTCAGGTCTCTGCCAGAAATGAGCAACAGATCGGCCAATGACCTCAACAATCTTGAGGTAATGCTCTGATAATGTATTTGTGTGTGAAGGGAGAGTTGCTGGTCTGTTTCTCTCCAAACAGTTACATCTTGCCACACCCATGCTAAGTCTCTAAAGTATGTCTGTGTTGTTTCCAGCTGAAGCCCACACTCTCTCAGCTGCACGCTGACCTGAAGCTGTATGAGCACCACTTTGAGTGGCTGAACAAGGTTTCAAAGAAGCACCACCACCCTGCTGTGCCCAAGCTGGTGGAGATGATCAGAGAAATGAAATCTCTCATCAACCTGCTGCACCGTCAGGTAAAGAGCTGGCTTTCCTTTCTTCATCCTCAGCTGTGTTCAGTGTTTCATCTTTTGCTCCATAAATACATGTTATCCTCAAATTATTTTTCCTAACCCCTTCCTTTCTCTGCTTGTCTTTTTCTCCGCAGATGTTAAGAGTTGAAGCACCAAGGCTGGCTACGGTGACGCCGTCTCTCCCGCCTCACCTCCCCTATCAGTTTGATGTCCTGCAGTCCAGCCACGAGCTTCTTCAACACTTCAAGCTCTTCTGTGACTGGGCATACAGAGCATTCATCAGCCTCAAGCCCAAAGTTACTGCAGTACAATGATGACCCATGAACTGTTTGGCTGCACAGCCATGAGCATACATGGAGTCCGGCCTCAGCCAAAGGGGAATTAGGACCATGTCAGTATGCAGTGTAGTCAATAGCATCCCTTAACATCCCAATGACATCTGTGTTGAAGAATGTGTCTTTCCATCAGAGCCAATGAGGATGCACTATACTGTAGCCAGTCTCCATCAAGATTCCCGTTAAAGCAGCCAGCCAGTTTCACTACGATGATCATGTCATAATTCCCCAAACTTTCTCCCAAAGGCCTTGTTCATGACCATGTTATTTATGTATTTATTTATTTATTGACTGTAATTTATTTAATTTTATTTATTTGAAGTTGAAATGTGTTACTCTCATCTTTATTTCTGTATCAACGTGAATTTATTTGCCCACGTCTTTGTAACCTTTCTTTTTGTCTTGTGTCTCACTGATCCTCAAAAAAAAAAACACAGTAGCACTTCCTGAACCTATAGCTCTGATAATGACTTTTGTTTTAATTACTTAACTTAATTTACTTTGCATTTGTGTATTTCCTCAGCCAATAATTCTTCCAGTAGATGTAGCATATATTTTGGATAGCCAAGGTTTTCACTATCTCTCACTCGCATTGCCCGTAAAATAAAACTTTTTGCAGAAGTAAATCTTCTAAGTTAAATGTGTCACATATTAGCAAATCGATGGCCTTATGAAATTGATTGTTTTGATTTGTAAATGTCAGGATGGTAGTCAAATAGAAGTTAATGCTTTCTTTTGTACCATGGGCAGAGTTTCTATTTTTGATGCCTGGTTTTTGCATTCTGCGTGAGAAGGCATATTAAATGTTGTGGTAAAGTTGTATGAATGTGCCCTGTTGCTGAGCACTGATGGACCTGATTAGATTCTTTGCACAAACTTGTTAGGATTAGCCTCTTGGATGAGTGAGATGGCTGATTTTGAACCTGTGCTTTGGGGTAGAAAAGTTTTGTTTTTTTCTTCTTCTTCTTCTTTTTTTTAATTAAGCACCCAAAGCCTTAAAATACTATGTATTGTGACACTAAGTTCTGTACAGGTGTACATAAATATACAAGAATGTAAATTGTTGTATACAGTGCTTTGTGTATTACTTTGTTTTCTACAATATAATGTAGAATACTTTCCAATTTTATCACTATAATTTTTGTTCATTCCTATTTTAGTATTTGTTACAGTATTGACTATTTATTTGAGTAACTTGGTGGAACTATTTATTTTGTGCTGCAGTGGAGCAAGTCTCCAGTCTTTTTGTACTTTTATACAGTTTTTATTCCTATTTACTATTATTATACCATCATGTTTAAATTATTGTTGTAACATCAAGTTGCCTCTTCCACACACTGATTGGCCTCAATGTGAAATATGTGCCTTGGTGAAATAAATACTAAAGAATGTGCACAGTGGATCTGAGTATATCTTTGATATGCATGGACCACTTCAGGCAGACACATGTTAAGATACTACGCTACCCAGAAGTCTGTGCGCCATTGTTAGACTATAACGGAGAAATGACCATTAAGAATAACGCTTTATAATTTCATTCCGAAAACACGGAAGTGTAGATATATCGCTGACAAGTTTTTTTCGCCAAACGAGTAGAATGTAGATATTTTTAAATGATGTTTAAAAACGTCAATCTGTCTGTTGAGGCTCTGAGCCAATGGGAGTATCGCATCTATTGTGGCAAACAACCAATCCCCGTCAGCGTTCTTGGGAGGCGGCATCGGGTGGAGAACTGCTGTTAGTTTGCGCTGTGTTTATTGTTAAGGTTGTGTGGATTAGCACTGCGGTACCCCCTCCATTCTCACTATATCAACAATATAGCTTTAAGATGAGTTAAAGATGCGCGGTGAGTACTGCTTCAGTCTGTGTTAATGCACATCCGCACCGAGCTGTTTAACGAGGCTATTCCGCATTGACGGGGCTACATAAGCTTTAAATGCAGGCCACTAACTGTTTGTGTTTATACTGGTCAAACTGATAATTGTGTTCGTCGGCCCTGGGTTTGCACTACCGACCTCATGCACTAGAATAGACTTATAAAGCACCCTAATGTTTAAGTTAGCTGTAACCGCTGTGCGTGTGTGTGTGTTACCAGTAGGCTCCGCACTGCGGGGAATGACGGCCAGAGGAAGGACAGCAAGCTGGGGAGACTAGCCTGACAGACAGGAGAGTGGGAGGGAGGCAGGGGGAGGAATTTAAAGGGGACATTCTTAGCAGGAGTTACCAAGTTATAATACTGTGTTTATTTCCATTTCACTTTATGTCAGGTCTGCCCTGAGCTGTCTACTTGGGATGACAGCTGGTGTTTCCAGTGGCTGACAGGAAAGGAATTTAGCAAGCACACAGAAGAAAACATGAACGAAGGAGAGGTGAAAGAACAAGCCATGGTACTACACTAGAACCCATCCACACCTGTTTTATAGGAGTACCCTCAACGGCCACCAGCGCACCCTGGTCATGGCAAACTCAGTGGCCTTGGTGGTCCAAGCAGAACTCCTACCACCTCAGTCCACCGCATCGCTCTCTCCGTTCCCGCCTCTGTTAGGCTCAGGAGAGGATGGTGAGGACGATCGGGAGAGAGGGGAGCTGGTGGAGGGTGACAAGGGGGTGGTAGAAGGTGGGGAAGAAGTGGTTCTGGACATGGTTACGTCGTCTGTGTCGGGCCCAGCCCAGCAGGCCAAGCAGTCAGACCATCCCTTTCAGTGTCTGGACTGCGGAAAGAGCTTCAGGTGGTCGTCCAGGCTGACTCACCACCAGCGGAGCCACAACAATGAGAGACCTTACCGTTGCACCCTCTGCCCCAAGGCCTTCAAGGGCTCCTCTGCTCTGCTGTACCATCAACGGTATACCTCATCAATACAGTTATCTATCATATGAGCATTTTTGTAATAAAAAAAAGTAGCAGTGTAACCTCCTCATTACAGTGCTCTTGTCTATACCAATCTGATCTGATCAGATCACATTAATAGGCATCTGATGAGAAACAATGATTACCAATGATGCATTTTCAATACACATTAACATGTGCCTACAATATGTACCACATGCCACAGTCACAAGATCCAGTCTCATTAGCTCTCCACAAACTTCTCAGCATTCAGCGCTGACAAAGGATGTGACGTCAGTGTAGCAGTTATGTCAGTGCTTAAATATTTAGGGGAGCGATCATAAACTGTTAATAGTGTATTAGAGCGATGCTGCAGTTTGTAGTCTGGCAGTGCAATATTTGACAAAACAAGGTGATCACACATAAATAGAATAATGAGCTCTCCATTTCCACAGCACATCAGCATCGCTATCAGCCAATCAGGCAAATTTAAAGATCAGATTTGAACAAGGTGGTCTGTGAGTCCACCAGAGCCAGTCAGCAGATTTCTAAGAACAGTATAGCCAGAAAGCCTTTGGTAGCAGATTACCATCTGGAATCCATAATCCATACCTTTCTATCCTTATTATTACATGTAACAACTTTAATGAACCAAGATAATTCACTCTGTTTTCTGTAGGTCTCACTCAGGGGAGAAGCCTTACAAATGTCAAGACTGTGGCAAAGCCTTCAAACGCTCTTCTCTGCTCCAGGTGAAATGTCAAGCCAAGTCAGTTCAAGAACAAGAAGACATGTTTTGTTTCAAGAGGTTTCACGTCTCTGTCTGTTTATCTCCAGGTCCATCAGAGTGTCCATACTGGTGTGCGAACCTTCTTGTGCCCGTATTGCCCCCTCACCTTTAAATGGAGTTCTCACTACCAGTATCACCTGCGCCAGCACACTGGAGAATGCCCCTACCCCTGTGACACTTGCCCCAAGGCCTTCAAGAACTCAAGCAGTCTGCGGCGGCACAAGAATGTCCACCTTGGTCTCAAGCCTTACACCTGCTCAGTTTGTAACAAATCGTTCACTCAGTCCACCAACCTGAGGCAGCACATGAGGATACACACAGGCGAGAGGCCATACATCTGTGGTGAGTGTGGACGCAGCTTCACGCATTCATCAAACCTGGCTCTGCACAAGAACTCTCACTCTAACGCAGGAGCGAAGGAGGGAAAGCGGGGAGAGGACGAAAGTAAGGGAAATGAGGTAGTGGAGGTGGTGGTAGGGGCAGAGGAAGTGACATCATCCATGTTGACGGACATGGTGGGGTTTGTGAGCCACGAAGGGACTGACGGAGTGGGAGTGGGTATGGAGGAAGTGTTCCTGTCAACCACCTCATCCGGCCAGAATCCGAATCTTCTCCCCCAGCTCAATCTCACCCCTTCTGGGGAGGATGTGTGTGCATCAAGGCCCATTGGGACGGAGGTTCACCTGAGCACTGACACTGGGGCCAGTGTGCTGATTTACAGCTGTGGCAGCTGCAGCCATACCTTTGGCACACAAACAGATCTGGAGGAGCACCAGGCCATCCACATGGCTCCAGAGGAGCATGGGGCCGGTGGGGATGCGGGGCCGGGATCAGGGATGGAGGTTGGAGATGGCCTGGTCGGAGCGGGACACCTGCTGGCTGACTTTGAGGAGGTGGTGGAGACTACGACGGTGGCTGAAAATGGCCACACGACAGAGGTTCTCCTTGGACTGACGGAGGGAGCAGACGGCAACAACGCAGTAAGTGAGGGGGTCAACGGATAAAATGCAAGAAGATAAAAATAAAACCCTATCACATTCGTGATATGGGATGGAACAGAATGACAGTAAACACATTGGTCCTACTTGTCCCACAATGTAATATAAATTGAATTACTCTCAAAGAGAAATCCCACGCTATGAAGTTCATTAGTTTAAACTGAAGATGTGCACTTTTGATATGTTTTATTTCCTTTGGCCTGTCCTCAGAATGTGGCCACCACCCAGGCCCAGTTTGACCTGCTGCAGAGCTTCACCGAGGTGACTCAGAGCTCTGAGGCCATTCAGCCAGAGGCCAGAACCACATGGGCAGGGCTGTCATGTGGCTACTGCAATAAGACCTTCAAGACCAGTGGAGGCCTCAATAGACATATGTCACTGGTCAGAACGCCTGTTATAATTGCTTCACGACTAACATTGTCGTACAAATGATTCATCTGAAAATCATCTGTATAACCTTTATCTCCTTTGCTCCCCTTTTGCTTGTTCAGATGCACTCCCTTTCATCACAGTCCCGCTCCCAGTTCAGCTGCTCCGCCTGCGACCGCTCCTTTCCTCTTCTCTCCTCACTCCTCACCCACCAGCACTCCCACACCCCTGAGCAGCGTCTCCTGGCTGAGGCAGAGGCCGAGATAGTGTGCCCTCCGTCCCTCTCTCTGTCTCTCCCCCTGCCCTCCTCTCCCAGCCAGGCGGACAAGCAGCAGGAGGGCCAGAGGGAGATCCATGTCGACATCATTACTGTCGGTGAGGAGCACGAGGAGCAGCCAGCCAAACCGACTAAAGGCCCTAAAAAGACAGGAGCCAGCAAGAGCGCTCAAGCTGGAGGTAATGCCATTTTCTAATCAGAACAGATGCAAAACTGCACCTGCACTGGCAGTTCTGTTAATGCAAAGTATTGTCAGAGTTAAAGTGGTTGTCAGAAGACACGAATAGTAAGCAGGGAACCTGATCACTCTTTGTCCTCAAGATATGTTAATAGGTTGTTTTTTACTGTGAAAATTGCGATGGCATCCTAGATTGTTTTTTTTACTGAACTGAAGTGGAGATTTTTATTAATTTTTTCGCAAATGTGACACTGTTTGATACAGAGAGGCCATACCGCTGTTCAGAGTGTGGAAAAGCCTTCAAAGGTTCATCGGGGCTAAAGTACCACATGAGGGATCACACTGGGGAGAGGCCCTACCGCTGCACTGAGTGTGGAAAGAGTTTTAAAAGGTCGTCACTGCTTTCAATCCATCAGAGGGTAAGACTCGTTCTTCTGTTGCAAGTTTCCGAGATCCATGATTTGGGAGCTGAATTTCATGATTTATTTCATTGTGGAACTCCACATTCCTCAAGTTTACAGGGACTGTGGCTCTCCAGTATAGCACACACCCCTGCAGATGAATGCAGTCTACAACAGACAAATCCAAACAGCAATAAAATCTCCTTCCTGTGCAATAACACACTGCAGTTACAGCACTCTGGTGGCTGAGGAGTTATTATCACACAATGCTTCAGCTGTTACTGTCCTGTGCCCTTCATGTATCTTCATGAGTTATTTAATTTCAAAGCATTCTTTATGGGTTGTACTCACTACAATACACGCCCAAAATCATTTGTATTAGCAACAGTCACAGCAACTGCAATACAAAGACCAGTGGATATGCCAAGGTTGTGTGCTGTAAGTAGAGTCAGTAGTGTAAATATAACCTAGAATCATCATTTATGTATTTACCAAATGCTGCTAAATGCTCACAACAATTCCAAAAAATGTCAAGTAACCAAGTCTTTTTTTCCTTTTTTACACTTTACCCAGGTACACACAGGTGTACGGGCTTTCCAGTGTCCTCACTGCCCGCTCACCTTCAAATGGAGCTCTCACTACCAGTACCATTTGCGGCAGCACACAGGTGAAAGGCCATATGTGTGTAAGGAGTGTGGCAAATCCTTCAAAAACACCAGCTGTCTGCGCCGACACAGTCAAATGCACTCTGGACTGAGGCCTCATGTCTGCTCCATCTGCTCAAAGTCGTTCTCCCAGACATCAAACCTTAAACAGGTCAGTGCAGCCTACAGAGATTCAGTCTTCAACGCATGTCTGTGCCTGTGAGCCATTTGGATTGAATCGTTTTCTCATAACTTACAGTTTCCTCCATTTCTCTTCCCTCTTCCCTTGTTGCTTTTGTTTCTCTGAGGGCAGCATGAACGCACCCATTCTGGTGAGAGACCCTTTCAGTGCACACACTGCAATAAAAGCTTCACGCACTCCTCCAACCTTCAGCTCCACCTTCGCACACACTCCTCACGCAAGGACTTCAAATGCCCGTACTGCTCAAAGGAGTTTGTCATGCACTCCTACTTGCAAAGGCACATCCGTACCCATGGCAGCAGTGTTCCCCTGCCCTGCCCTGGCGGTGGTGGTGGTAAAGACGGCGTGGCAGTGAAAGCCAGTGTTGGAGGAGTAACAACCACCACAACGCTGCTTAACCCCATCACCCTGGAAGCCTCAGGAAACACTAGGAGCCTGATTGTGTCCCAACCAGCACTTAATATTCCCCCCAACACCTCCCAGAACTACTTCATGATTCAGACAGCCAGTGGCTTGCAGC
>OMNW01000277.1:6362-18862 GCA_900303245.1 Selene dorsalis | reverse complement strand
GTCTGTCCCTCTACAGTCATAAACCTGAAACAGAAAATAGAAAACTGCTTCATGTGTGTCTCCACGCAGGAGGGAGGAAAACAGAGTGGATCTCTGCAGGTCATCTTTTGATGACCAGAGCATGAAGGAGGAGTGTCACTGACACACACCAGGCACAGGCCGCTGACAATAACCATGTCTTACATCACAAACACAGACACACACACACACACACACACACACACACACACACACACACACACACACACACACACAGACACACAGACACACTTGAACCGCACAGAAATATTGTTAACAGACACAAACACACACACACACACACTGTGTGCTTGGCTCTGTCTTTCAAAGACACAATGTCACAGATTACTGTGGCTCCTTGGTCTGGCTGGTAATGACATCATGCTTGGGTCTGCCCCCAGAGATCCCTGCTACTGGCACACTGCCAGGCCTACATCTGCAAAGAGCTCTATACACACACACACACACACACACACACACACACAGACACACAGACACATACATACACACACACAGTGGAAGTGTATCAGACGTATCTAAAAGTACCCTGGCTGAGTGTGCATCTTTGTGTAAATGTGTCTGAGTGTGTTTGTGGATGAGTAAGTGTGTGTGTGTGTGTGCGTGCGCACACGCCTGCTGGTGTGAGTGGACCATGCCACTGGGGTCAACCTGGCCCAGCTGCCTGGAGCTGATGGAGTGAGCTACACACATGGTGAACTGTGACCTTAAGAGAGGCGAAAGTGGAGAAAAGGAGGGATTGAGGTGAGGAAGAGGGAGGAGGAAAACGGAAGGAGCAGCACACTGTAAAGGTCAGTATCATCTTAAACTGCTGCAGACATTGATGCACATTAAACTGGCCTGACAATTTAAGACTGAGCTTTACTCTATCACATGAAAGGTCAACTCCATAATGTTGACAAAGTTTTACCCAATATAAAGTTGTCGAAGAAGCAGATCATGGTTTTGACAGGACCCAGTTGTGCCAAAATTAGAAGAACTGGGCCACAGACCATTTTCATTGTGCCTGCCCTTACTGCTGCTCTAGTTGCCTATGGCAACCTTAAGACACAAGTAATTTTCATAAAAACTTGATATTGACAGTGGTAAAACCAAGTTGACAGTGTGGTCCCTCTGCTTCCTGTCGGTGTTCAACTAACGAGATGAACACTGATGTCTTTATTATTCATTAATTGGTGGTCGTGTTCTTCCAGATTAGTAGAAATAAAACTGTCCTCTGTGCATGGAGACAGTCACTGGGCCTGGATGTCTCTGCTGTCTATACAGAGCATATAGAGGTTGTGAATATACTGTCTATTTTTACATGAAGAGGTCTGTGGTGTTCCAGCTCCTGAAGCCTGTAAAGGCCTCACACAGAGACACTATCTCACACACATGCGTGCACACACACACACACACTGTCTCATCACCCATTGCTTGGTGTTTATTTAATATGACTTTTCAGTATGAGAACAGTAGAACCTGCTCCTATCTTTATAAGGGCACATCTTATGCATTAGTGAGGCGCAATTACACTCACACTTCTCTCTCTCCCTCTCTCTCTTTCTCTCTCACACACACACACACACACACATGTGCATAGTGGTTAGTCCCGTGCCAACGGCTGCTGCCTCCTGGCACCGGGCAGAGTTAGCGTTGTCCTAACTGAGAAATAGCATCTGCTTCATCTCTCTTTTCACCCAACCGCTTGACTCCTCCAAATCCACTAACACCCTCCTTCTCTGGTCCAAAGCCACTCACGCACTGACACACTCGCTCACATGTACATGCCGTGCACAAAGCCGTTACAAACAGAAACACACATATACGTTATTGAGGCTGGCACCAGTGCTAGAATCCCGTCTGTCTGTCTGTATGTCTGGGATGGTGAGAAGTGCACAGAGAAGCAATGAAAGAACAGATTTAGACTTTTGTGTGTTTGGCATAAGTAGGCCAACTCTTCGAGAGACAAATCCCTGCTTAACGTTGGCCCAGAGCTGTCACAGTGAAGGTAATAAATAGTGGGAAACAAACTGGGGAAGGAGTAGTTATCCCATATCATCTGCCTGAAACACTTGTGTATCCAGCTCACGTGGCCAGTTTGTCTCCGCAGAATGCTACAGATCACTTTTCAATAAACCAAAACCGCTGCTAAATTCAGGTCATGAACAAATTGTGTCAAACACTAACATTCTTCACAGACATTAAGATGTGATGATTGGCAGCAAATGTGCACTATATTTGGCCAACAGTAATTTAAAAGAGCAGAGACAGAAGTTACATTTTGCACTTTGCTTGTATTTTTCTCAAATTGCATTCCTTATTTTTCATTTCTCCTCACAGTCAGTTTGGTCTCATCTGCAGTACCTAGATTTAAACAAAACACCAAATTACAAGAAAGGAGAAGGATGGAGACAGTAGAGGTCTGACAAGTGCAGTGTGTAACAGCAAAGAGGAATCAGAAAGCAGGCGGTCATGACCTCATGATAGAAAACAGGAAGTCAACAAAGCTGTAATGTGCATCTCATTCTGAAAGCTAGCTAGTGTTGACAAAGTGTTTAATGCAGAATAATAGTAATTATAGTAATAATAATAAATGTGTCTAGGAATTTTCAGCTGATATTTTGTCCAGTTATATGAACACAGTGAGCAAGAAAAATATTAGCTTGGAGTCAAAGCAAACATTTTCTCCGTGCACCATTCTCCCGCTTCCCACTCAGTGTGCAGTCTGTTCACACAGCAAAAGAAAACACAGCACACTCAGACAGAGACACGCGGGGACAGAGAGGACGTCTGAAACCGAATAAAGTAACAGCATCTTAGAGGAAGACAGAGTGAATGAAGGAGAAACTTCAACACTGAGTGGAGCCAGACAGAAAGCAAATGTCCACTGAAGCATAAACAAAAAGAGAAGAATGGGTTTGCATGTGGAAGTGAAAAACTCTTAATCTCAAACTCGGAGGAACAAGAAAATACTGTACATGGTTCTGCAGGCACTGTTGTTGTTTCGTCTTACTGACTGCACAGGCTTTGACAAGAAATAAAGAGTGACAGGAAGGGGGGGGTTACCCGAGAGAAACAGTGTGGAAAAGGGAGATAACGCTGCTTGGTCTTTGGCTTCTACGGAGGACCACAGTCATGGCTGAAGGACCTCAGGTCGCGTTTGGACTGTACGTCTGTGAACACATGGGAAAAGGTGTGATCTGGAAGTTGCAATGCAGATCTCAGTTGAAGGCCTCGAGGGAAAGCGCACAGAGATTTCTGAGTGGGAAATACACACAGCTGAGCTGCAACGCTCGAACAATCAGTCCAAACCTGCACAAGATGCCAAAACTGAAAGGGCAGCCCAGCAGCTTGGTGATTACGATACTGTGCTTAGTTTCTTGGCGAATCATAAACAATCCCAGCTTACAGATGACCGATCCAATGCTGTGGCACACTATGCTAAGCTAATGTCCCTCAAATACAGGCAAAGTGATTACCACTCTCAAAGGGCTTACAGTGGAACAAACGCCTTCACAAATGGGACACGTCACAACTCTAAGAGAAGCTAAGCGGCATGGCATTTCTAGGATATTTCAAGTCAAATTTAATACAAATTCCCGCTGGCAAAATTGTGAAATCTATTTTTACCAGCACTGAAGGATTGATCTTTGTTTACGTCACACTGGCTTTTTCTCTTCTTAGTGGAGTGAGGGGCTTTCTTTTCTTGTGGCAAACCCTCTCTGGCCAAAATTACAGAACATGCTGGAAAAAATGTTCTTTATCTTCTGTTTTTGGACAGACACAACAGCGCAAGGATTCTTTTATTTTGCAACATCACTTGTTATTCTTCGGGCACAGTCTTTTTCATTTCTAACAGCAAGAATGTTATACTACCGGAAAGCTTTGCCTGACTGCAGAAGACACTTTGGAAAACTCTGTGTGCTAAGGACATCAGTCTTAGATATTTGAGTTTGGTGCTTAACATTTCAAAATAAAACTTTAAATTAAAAACATTTCAAAATAAAGTTTTAGATGACAAGAGGTAGCACCTCTAATAATCTGGACCCATGGTTAGCTCTGTGCTGCTCTGCTTTTCAGCCCAGATTGTGGATCAAAGAAAAATACTGGAGATTTTGTTTGAGTGCTGCATTATGTCACGATAAGGATCATGTTCATTGTGCTCTGATTTACTGCTGAAACTTATATTTGTTCATAATAATCTGTCCATGTGATGTATTCAGGTCTCTAAACCATTCACTTCTGTGTCTTTTGGGCTAAATGGGGTAATTTGTTTTGTTTTAATAAAGCAGGTGTTTTTCTTGGGTCAGATTGTCAAAGAGCAAATTGCTTTATAATCACATCACACGTGGAAAGTCCAGATGATGGTGGACAGAGCGCAGCGCTGCTTCACAGCTGACCCAGTGTGCAGTGCGAGACCCACACTCTGCCGCACACACAACTCCACATGCAAGTATTAACACAGCTCTGTTTTCTTTGCAAAGCAAAACATGTCACTTCATTTGCCCCAGTTTAGCCCCTAATCAAGGTGACGGGCAGGTGAGAGGGGGGCTCTGTGACCATGAGCAGCTAAAAAATTAACTGCGAGGCAACAAATGAACGCGCTCCGCACTGTTGTATTTCTTTGGTCTGGAATCATAAATCGACTGGTTTACATCCAACACACACACAGATAGGAGCAGACGTTATTTATCGAGTATTATGGGGAGTTCAGAGTAAATTTCCGTGCAATTGTACCACACAGTAGAGTAGAAGGTTGCCAAGATAAAGACAGATAATAACATAAAAAGGGAACACATTGTGCCCATTGCGGCTGAACAATGCTCCACAAACTTCACATAGCAGCACAAACAGTAAAAGCAGTCTTCAGGAAAGAGGCAGCCAGCAGAAGGGGGCCTGTGTGGCCATTCAAACGAGCAGTGTGTGGCTGTGGGCCTAGAACAGCCAGCAGCACATTTCCATAACAGGAAAGGTCAGTGTTGTGGCTCCAGGGGCTTTAGAGACACTAATACAATCCATTCTGGGAGCTCTGTGCTCTGCTGCTCTACCTGTTGGCTGGACTCCGTTTACTGCTGTGTTCTACTCTTGACTCAAATTTGTATTACATTATAAATAGTACAAATTAATTCTCTGGGGATGTTGCAGGGGCGTGTCAGGGTGTGGGCTGGAGTGAGCATTGCCCACCCAAGAGGAATCACCTGCCCATCCAATGAAAAGTCACTGTTACAACTAAAAACAATTTTAGCATTCATATTTTCCTTTAATTTTGTCACTGATCATCAAAAATGCACTGCTTTCCTATTGGCCATTTTGAAGGTGTGGATGTGCTCTTCCTTTACATCATTGCCAAACCACAACACTTCTCCACTCTACCACACATGGGTACATACACAATTTAGTGAATTGCAAGATCAGTTTGTAGCTGCTCTCAGCAGTTCATTTAAACTGTTCATTCCTTTGATTCTTGTTCATTCTTTTCTCTTGTTCTTACCAGTTGTATTACTCTTGTATAGTTTCACAAGTTTGCTCATTTGTTTGTTTGTTGTTGCCCACCCAAAGATGACATCCTAACACCTCAGGGATGATGAACTCCAAGAATCACATTCAAAAGTAGCCTCACTCCAACCAGATAGAGCATTCTAATGAACATTAAAATTAAAAACTACACATTATGATGTTAAAAAAAATAATAATAAAATAATAATAATAAAAAAAAAATAATACCAATCTCTCCATTTTGTGGGTAAACTTGTTGTATGAAAATTACAAAGAATCGTGGACAGCAGTATTTATGTGTTGTGTGTGCATGTGTGTAGCTGTGGTTGGCTGTGAGTTCTGACGTACAGTGTTTGAAGTTGTGTTCCATACAAAACAACAGTAGAGGAAGTTGAAACAGCTTCTGGTCTTTCTCTTGGACCAGGCCTCTGGGCCTCAGGGGGCCCATAGGAATAAAACTCTCCTTCGCGCAGCCTCATATACCTCAACACCTGAAGCACACAAAAGCCCTCTGTGAGTGAAACAAGGAAACAGGACATGTTGGGGAGCAGACTGTGCTAATAAGAAATAACAGGTTGGATTTTTCGGATTACAGTAGACTGTCTTATTATAATACAAGAGATATTTATTTCTCATTTATTTATTTTTATGTCAGTATTCTTGGGTAATACCTTTGATCCCCAATAATTCCTAAAAACTACTCCAAATAAAATAATTGTATTTACTTCATCCTTATTCATCATTGCTTGAGCTTTAGAGAGATAAACCAAATCCATACAAAATACCTACATCATGGCCCTTTAGCCCCTCTCTGTTCCCATGGGGTTACAGTGCTTTCAGGACTGAGATTGAAACAATATTGACATTGGAGTGGATGGAAAGACACAAAATGGTGAATAGGTATAATTATTTGTTATACACAGTTATCTCCAGTAATAACAACAGATAATACCCCTCTGTCTGAGCACATGTTTGTTGTTGTGTCTGATCCTCCCTCGAAAGATGGGCATTGCCACACAGAGACCTGTCCCTGACCCGAAGACACAGGGAGGCAACCCTCTTGTTCAGCGGGGAGAAGTCCAACACATTGCGGCTGAGCTATATGAGGGGAGCTATATGAGCAAGCCCACACCAGCTCGCAGCCTCTCACCGTGGGCAACTCCGGAGTAGAAGAGAGTCCAGCCTCTCTCAAGGAGTTGGGTTCCAGAGCCCAGACTGTGCGTGGAGGTGAGCCTGACTATCTCTAGCCGGTACCGCTCGACCTCCTGCACTAGCTCAGGCTCTTTCCCCCCAACGAGGTGACATTCCATGTCCCCATAGCCACAGTCATTGTCCAGGGATTGGGTCATCGGGGTCCCCGCCCACAACTGCCACCCAAATCACATGGCACCAGCCCCTTCTGAACCTTCCTGCAGGTGGTGGGCCTACGGAAAGGCAGCTCTCACCCTCTGTGGGTCAAATTGCTGCCTGTCAGAAGCAGGTAAGATTGAGGTTTGAGGTGAATTCCTCTGCTGGCGGGAGCATTTGCCGACCTCGGAAGCTGTGGAGCATTCACCTTGTCCAGAGTCTGAGAGCAGACTTAAGAAAACCAAAAACAGAAAGAGAACATACACGTACACATCTGCTGGACAGCCAGATTTTAATAACATTAAGTTGGAACTCATTAATTTAAGAAATCGTTATGACAGTGTTGGAGTCCAGAGAGTGATTTCTCTGTCTGGTCCAGAGGACCCCAGTCCATTTACCTAATTAAAAAAATAAACCAGCGGTCCCTGTGGCTCTCATGTTTACTGCTGTGTGATGGAGGGGATAAAATACAAGCAGCAGTAGAAATGCAAATAGAAGTAGAGCAATATAGAGAAGATGGAGGAGAAGAGGCAGAGGACAGAGAAGGAGAAATGAAGTGAGACAGTGGAGTTTCATTTATTCATGTCTCATCTGGTTTTACATGAATAATTAGGGAATACAGAGGTTACAGCACAGCTCTGCATGCTAACCTTACTGACTACTGGTTCCTGCTCCACTGAAGATACAATCGTGAGTGTGTCTCCACAGTATCACAGCAAATAAGTGTATTTCACAAAAAGAAACAAAAAAAAAGAAATCTGTGCAAGTTGAGTCATGAATGTGGGCGACTTTGAGTTTTTGTGTTGATCAAAGCTTAACTAATGAGTATGTTAATGTGCCTTATGCGCTGTGTCATTCTCTGAATTTCTTTTTTTTACTGGATACATAAGACTACTGCTTAGGAAGAGTAAAAAGAAAATAAAGGGACCATAATGAAGACAGAGAAAGGGAAGAAAATAAAAAGGATCAGGAGTATACTTCCACAATAAGTGGACTGAAGAGTGGTGAGAGTTAGGGAGAGGAAAGCGATGAGAGATAGAGAAGGTGAAAGAGGATGATGAGAGAACAGGCTGTGTGATGAGGTGGATATGGAGGGAGGGAGGATGATGATGCAGCAGTAAGAGGGACAGTACATGAACGCTGCAGGGGAGATGATCTGAGCATGTCTTTGTTCCAGTAAGAGGCCCACAGCATCGCCTGATGACTCACCTGTCGTAAGACTGCATCACCCACAGTGTGAGATCATCAGGTTAATCTCGACCCCAACTGACACACTAAAAACAACCCATCCACACACACACACACACACACACACACACACACACACACACACACACACACACACACACACACAGGGCAAAAGGAATACATTATCATTTTAACATTCCTCTCCACTTGAGAAACATTCACACATCGCTTAATATTATTCTTGCTAAACATGGGCTGCCTGGAGCTTCAAGTAAAATATCAATAATTGATGATGATGATGGCTAATAACACCTTCTCCTGGTTCACTTTAATATGCTGACATCCATTATCATATAGGTGGATCAGAGGGAAGAGCAGAAATCTGCTCTGCCAAATCTCATATTTTCACCATTATTTTACAAGACACAAAAAACACACGCATCAATCTTCCTGCGCAGCTCTTAATGTGCTCACTTGTCCTTGAGTCCTGGATGAAATATTAAAGAGTCGTCGCCTTGTTTGTTCCTAAAACTTTGCCTTAGAAAGGAGAGTCGGACAAGGAATAATAAGAAAAAGAAGAAAAGAAGGAATAATGCACATACATTGAACCACATGGATCCTCAAGTTGTGGTGTTAAAATGAACAGGGTCTTAGCAGATTTATAACAGTCTTTTACCACACACTGCATTTAAGGCAATAAACTGAATAATTCATTTGTCTAATCTGGCCTTCTGTTGATCTGTAGGAGTTAGAGCACAGCACAGAGAGCACAGAGTACTTAAGCTGCAGCCCAAATGACACTTTAGTGCTGTGGGACGAGCATTGGGTTACATAGGAGAGAAGAAGCACTTCAGTTATGTTAGAAGGAGAGAGATGAAGTGAGGTGGAGAAGGAGACAGAAATGGAGGAGAGCAGGGCTAAAACTGAAATACACAGCAGTTTAATAAAATGAATCACTGCCAGATGTCTGTCTGTTTGATTATGGATACAACAGAGCCAGTCTGCTCTTTATTACAGTCATTGCAGCGATGCTGGCCCACATTTGTTCACAGCAGGCCAGTGTTTTTAAGGTCTGCAACGGTGAAGTTACTGTTCATTATTGATGCTCTGAAACAAGAGTGGGTGCTCTGAAACCAACACTCGTTGCGTGTATTTCAGTAAACCTCAAAGAATATTTACCTCACCTACACTTACCTAGAACCAGGGGATACTTTTTTCATAATGCTCATTCTGAGAGTAACAGCAGCTTCAGAGATTCCTTTGAAAAACACAGGAGTTTTGCCAGGTTCTGTTACTGGAGCTACTGGCCTGAAAACACCGACCCACAAACCCGTAGCGCAACCCACCCGGAACTAAAGCAAATACCAGATTCCCACTGGGGACGTATAAACTAACGTGCGGACATCCTCCGGGGAACACAGGCCAACGTGTGCGCATGGAAAGTATTTAACATCTTTTCATGCCTCTCCACAAGGCCTGAAAGCGCCCGGCTCAGAACAGGCTCATAAAGTCCATCAATGAAGTGTGCCCTTATTTTTGCAACGTGTTTGTTTAGTCACACTCCTAGAATGCATGAGGCTTTGAACGCCACTGAACCAGCCATTGCCTTAACTGTGTTGATTGGGTATAAGCGGGAGCATAAGTATACTTCTATTAAGCAGAAGTAAAGTCAAAGTCTCTATAAGCTTCAATCATCTATTACTGACAATTATAAGTCCTCTGTTTCAGGAACAGAGCCATGGAAATTTCTTTGCTCCCAAAAAGTGCTGTTCAATAGCAATAGCTTCGCTCTTAGCTTTATTAATTTTTCAAATATAAACACATATATTTGCAAAATATGACATCATCTTTGTCAAAACCACACTACACATGCAGTAGCACTTCTGTATGTTCCAAAACACTCAACAGTCTCTTGTTTTGCTCAGTGATGATTTCCTAATTTCACTGTGAATCTGCCTTCTTTGGACTTTTGTGGGGTTTTTATAAAAAAATAAGACTAAGAACAAGAAGATTTACTTTAAAAAAAAGTCTTTGACCGCAAAAGAAAAACACACAAAACACATTGAAACTTGACTGATCGAACCTCCTTTATCCCACACCCACACACTGTAACTAGGTGGTTAGTCATTGACCACAGTGGCCTCAGCCTCTAGAATAACATACAGGCTACCATTCAAGAGGAACTATGTCATCAATTTAACAAAATAAGAAGCATCATTACATTTAGAATTTTTGTAAGAAAGATGAATGATCAAATTCCCCCAACATTCTGAAATTGTATATAAAGAAGGCTCTAGCTGTTTTGAAATTTTGCACTTGTGTTTCACTGAGTGGGTGTGAAACAGCTGGGATAAAAGTCCAGCAGCAGCAACAGAAACAGGGGGAAGAAGAAGAAGAGGTAGAATTACCCAGGGTTTAGACTGTGATCACACTAACTCAGCACTCACTGAGCCGTTGACTTTAAACACGCAGCTTTGTTTCACTAAAATGTCAACAGAGTCAATATTTTGAATGTCAAAACTTTTTAAATGTTTAAGTTACACACTTATCCCTCAGTGTGATTTCGGGTGTCACACACACTGCTGTAATCTATATTAAGGACAAGGACAAGGGCCATATATGCAGACACACACACACACACACAAACACACACACACACACACACACAAGCATCTTCTGGGAATCGACCTCGGGCAGGGTGTGTTTCCAGTAGATCAGGTGACTAGCTCTGCTCGAGGATCTCCCGGTTGTCACATGACGTGCTGCTCACTGCTCTCTCACTTTCTCTCTCTTCCCTCTCCCTCTCACTTCTGCCCGTACCCCCTCTTCCCCCAGTGACACCCTACTGATTTAACGCCGCGGCCTTGTCAATGGATTTCCCCTCAGTTCCTCAGGTCTAATGGACTGAACCTCCCCCCTCGTCCCTTCTCTCCACCTCTCTGCCACCTCCTCCTCCTCTTCTACAGGGACTTAATCCGCTGCTTTTCCCTGCTGGCACTCTGAATTATTCAGTGAAGCACTGCTGCTCGCCACAAAGAGCCATTTCTGAGACACTGAGACAGGAAGAGGGCGAATCGCACGTAGACAACGTGATGGCAGAGTCGGGGCGAGCTGGTGGGAGGGGGACAGAGTGATGGCAGCAGATGTCTGGCTGGGAGCTTCCCAGGAAACCCCACACTCATCTTCCTCCTCCTCCTCTTCCTCCACTCTTGGCAGCCCTAATCGCATAAACCGGGTTTATAACTAGCTGTCACGGCATGTCAACTGGAAATAGACGGCATTCTTGACGGCGAGCTTGACCCGATACAGACACCAGCAGGGTGCTCACCGCAGATGGGGTTGTGTGTCCTGAGTGGCCATCATGACGAAGCAAATCTGCCCCCAGCTACGTTCTGAAGTGAACGTCAGCCTGAAGAGGCAATAACAAAGGAACACTGCTCATTTAAATCAAGTTGTTATTATATAGAACAGGCCAAAGAATAGTTCAACACCTTGGGAAACACAGTCATCTGCTTTCTTATTGATGGAGTTCATTATTTTATGGTTGATAAGTTGCTACAGCTGGGGGCAGGTCAGCTTAGGTTTGCATAAAGACTGAAAACAGGTAGACTGACTTGGGCCAAAATCATCCTGCCATCACCTTTGAAACTCACTAATTACCTCTGTTATATTGTGTTCTGTAGCGTGCAAACTCTTATGTCTTCTTCACCTTCCTCAGCATTCAGCTTGTCACACACCTCCGATGACACAGTTTCTTGAACAGCACCATCCAAAGTCAACTGAACACAGCTGTCTCAGACGTAACTCTTTAATGCTTGAGTAAATGCGTAGTGATCAAAAGCACTGAATCATCCTCTGGGTGGGGACGATTCAGAACAGTATTACTAGCCGTGATATAACAAATGGAGCAGACAGCTGACAGTGGATATCTAGATTGGATTCAGTAGAATTTCAGATCTTGATGTTTACAGTAATTATCCAAATAAAATAAAAATTGAATTATGAGAGAACAAGACTCGGTGAAGAGAGCTGTGGGTGGGGTGTGCTTTTACAAGTTATGATAAACTTACTGTCAAATAATGAGTCGTACTCATTAGTTCTCATGGGGGTTATTTGGGAGTTTGGCGCCTTTTTTTATGATCTTCATTCTGTTGAAATTTTAATTCTTAGGCCAAACTTGTAGTACTCTTGTGTCAGTCATATGTGGTACACAGTGTCGGAGGGAAAACCCTAGTGAGTGCCATGCAAATGTTGAGGGGGAAAGGGTGGAAGAAAGCCCCTCCTTGCTGGCGAAGTGCTTCACTAAGCACTGAGGGGAACCAGAGCACATCGGTACTGCTGTGGGAGGTAATGCAATGTCAGGAACTAGAGGCTGAGGAACTCCTGACCTTTCCTTTCATCTGCACTTTCTGTCTCTCTCTGTGCATCACCAAATGTCATTGTGAAATGTG
>OMNW01000273.1:23355-35549 GCA_900303245.1 Selene dorsalis | reverse complement strand
TCTCCTAACAATAGAAGCGGTGCAGCAAAAAAAAGCGCCGTCTGCACGACAGAGCTGCTCTGGGGAGGGGAGACAAACACGAGAACTTTTTCTTTGAAGCTTTGGTGGTTTTTGTTGTCATCTGCATTGCAGCTAACTCCTGTCAGAGAGAGAGAGAGAGAGAGAGAGAGAGAGAGATCCGTTTCTTCCTGTACTTTGTGGAGGATGCAACTGAGATATTTTCTCTTTACTGCGGTGTGTGTGTGTGCGTGCGTGTGTGTGTGTGGTGTGGTGGAGACTGAGGGAGCCTCGCACTCACACACACTGTCAGCTGTGTGCAGCATGTGAGAATCACACTCGACCAGCAGACAGACTTGAATCACATGCTGCAAACAAACCCGCACATTAATAAGTCCCTCCTCTAAACATTTCAGCTCAATATCAACCAGTTTTCCACAATTCTCTGGATTGTTATTGCAACACAACTGCACTTCTCAGAATCCACGTGTCACTGACACACGGTTAGATCACACCAGCATCTCTTGACCATTTAGTATATCTGTTTGTGATTAAAGCTGAGTTTTTTGTCTTTGCTGCTGAGGAAATGTGTTTTAGTAGAAATGACTGTATGTGGAGGATTCTTCGCTAATTAAGTAACTGTCAGTGTTTTAATGTGTTCCCACATTGGTGTGAAAGGTCAGCTATCTCCCACTGTTAGCTTTGTTTACTCAGTACAGTAGCGACACAAGCCAAGGGTACTTACCCAACAAATACCAGCTCAGTTTGTCTTTTTATTTGAGAAATATTGTTTTAATATTTTTTTATCTCCCTTCTTGATTTTCTCCAGACAAGCAGAATGAGTTGGAGCTTCCATGTCCAGTTCCAAAGTCCAGGGAGAGGAAGAGGAGACAGGGCCATCAGCAGCAGCAGCAGCAACAGCAGGGTGGGATGATGACTCAGATCAGCGGGGTGAGGAAGGTCAGCCACACACCCAGCATCTCTGGGAGCACGGGCAATCGCTTTGGGGTCAAGACGGACCAGGAGGAGCTGCTGTCAAAGGTAGATGATACACATATTAGAAAGAAAAAAAAATCAGGGAAATCATGTGATTCACTGAGACACTCACCGTCGCCTCATCCGCTCTCTAACAGGACCTGGAAGACATCAACAAATGGGGACTGAACATCTTCAAAGTGGCCGAGCACACCCACAACCGACCGCTCACGTGCATCATGTACACCATCTTTCAGGTCAGTGCCCTGCGTCCTCATCCTCCTAATCTTCACACACACCAAGGCAGAGAGGGCTAATGAAACAGAATGTGTAAAAGCATTCATACATACAGACACTGTTATAGGAGGTATGAAGAATGCACAGCCCACGTCAGCATGTACAGTATGTTGTCTGTGATGTAGCACTGCAGCAGCATCTGCTCAGGAACATTAGCAGCTGAAATTGATTTCAAGCTTCACATCATCCTGACAGGAGAGGCTGTTTTCATTTCTCAGCTCCTTCTTCTCCAAAGTGATGATTCGCAATTTGACGAATGCGGTTTTATTAGTGCGCAGGTGAACATATCTACTCTTCCAGATGCTTGAAAGGACAAACAACGCGCTACAGCGTTACAGTTTAGGCATCACAAGGACATTGTTTTCCTAATTTTCCCCCTCTGTTGTCGCACACAGGAGCGAGACCTGATGAGGACGTTCAAGATTCCAACGGACACCTTTGTGACGTTCATGCTGACCCTGGAGGGCCACTATCACTCAGACGTGGCCTACCACAATAGCCTGCACGCCGCCGACGTAGCCCAGTCCACACACATCCTCCTGTCCACCCCTGCACTGGATGTAAGCTTGTTTGAGTTCATATCATGTTCCTTTGTTGTCATTGTCTGTTAATTGCTCACCTTTAATTTGATGACGCTCGTGCAGAATTCCATAACTTACAGCAATTAAGCCCAGTAAAAATATTTTTCTTTAATTAGTAGTTAGAACGTGACGCTGATGAAGTCTCCTCACCTTTTTCTCAAAGCTCTTTACTGTGATTTAATGAGGTGACTGGAATTAGCATCACCAATGCTGGCACGGCTCTGAACTGCATTCCTCAGTGGTTGACACAAAGGGCTCGGTCTCTGCTCAGCCAGTTTATTAACAATGAGAGCTCATTTTTGTTTATTCTTCCTCCTTTTCTTGAAACGTAGGCGGTGTTCACTGATCTCGAGATCCTGGCAGCCATTTTCGCCGCAGCCATTCACGACGTGGACCACCCAGGAGTGTCCAACCAGTTCCTCATCAACACCAGTGAGTTCTGTTCACTCCCATTTGTCTGTCGCAAAACTCAGGAGCACCGATTTATTTAGTCTGCATGAACCATTTGCACGGTTTAATGGGATATGTCTCCAAAGGCAACAACGTGGGTTTTTAGGGATTTTGAACGGTTCCCATGGTTACCAGACCTGAGTTTAAAAGGCTCAATTTAATTTCTTCTTTCCTGTCATTTCTCCCTCTCCCCCTCTACCTTGTAGACTCGGAGCTGGCTCTGATGTACAACGATGAGTCAGTGCTGGAGAACCACCACTTGGCCGTGGGCTTCAAACTGCTGCAGGAAGACAACTGCGACATCTTCCAAAACCTCTCCAAGAAGCAGAAGCAGACGCTGCGGAGAATGGTTATAGACATGGTGAGCAAATGTCTGCATATCGCAAGCCAGCTGTGGCATTCAAAATCATGTCTTGGCTACTTTATCGCTCCTTTCTCAACTATTTCTGACGTCATTCTCCACGTCTGTCTTTCCCAGGTTTTGGCAACTGACATGTCGAAGCACATGAGCCTGTTGGCTGATCTGAAGACAATGGTGGAAACCAAGAAGGTGACCAGCTCTGGAGTCCTGCTGCTGGACAACTACACAGACAGAATGCAGGTAGGAGGCGTGCTTGTTCACAAACCAAATCACACACACTGTTTTACATTTAACAGATATAATATATAAATGCGTAAAATACAATGTGCTTAATTATTGTGTTTGTCTTCAGGTTTTGCGGAACATGGTTCACTGTGCCGACCTGAGTAACCCCACCAAACCCCTGGACCTGTACCGGCAGTGGACGGACAGGATCATGGACGAGTTCTTCCATCAGGGAGACAGAGAGAGAGAGCGGGGAATGGAGATCAGCCCGATGTGTGACAAACACACAGCGTCAGTGGAGAGAACACAGGTAAACACACACATTCAGCTTTAAAAACAGGAAGTGAATAATGTAATATTATATTTTCCCTTTCGTACTGACGTCGTGGCTGTTTGTTTTTCCAGGTTGGTTTCATCGACTACATCGTCCACCCTCTGTGGGAAACGTGGGCCGACCTGGTCCACCCCGATGCCCAGGACATCCTCGACACACTTGAGGACAACAGGAACTGGTACCAGAGCATGATCCCTCAAAGCCCCTCCCCTCCTTTCTACACCAGCGACGGAGAGGGAGGCCCACATGGGGAGCTGGAGGGGGGGCCCGTGGCGAGCAAATTTCAGTTTGAACTGACGCTGGATGATCAACTCAGACAGGGCGGAGATGAAGAGAGCGGGATGATGGAGACAAGCGACGAATGTGACGCTGTAATACTTCAAAACCATCCGTCTGATGAAGATGGGGTAGACATGGCGACACGTGACGTCTCCCCAGCGGAAACATAGCTGAACTGATGGTGTTCTTCGAGCGCAGCATGTTGTGCTGTTTTAGCCTGAATTCATTTTATTGCAGTGGAGCAATCCTGCAATCTGGCTCCTTGGAGCTGCCTGGCTAAGAGGGCCTGACTGAATGTGGGGCACCCCTGCAAACAAGGCTTGGAAACCCTGTGGCAGTTTGTTTTTGAGCCCTAGAAGGGAGCTAGAAGAGTGTGGCCTCTGTTCTTTAAAGAAGGGACTACTGTCGGACTGCAGAGGCAAGGCTGCACCTTGGTCCTCACGGACAAGAAAAGTGAAGTGGACGATATGAATCCATGTACTGGGACAAGTAAAAAATCCAAAACTTGCACTTCAGGACATTTTTTATGTTCATTACAATTCTTTGTATTGTGTCAGGATTGGATGCCACCAGGTTAAGTGTCCAACTGAAACTACTGGTCAAGTAGTTTTTTTCTAACACTTGTCTAAAGAAAAAAAAAGTTGTGTGCCTTTTTTTTCTTTTTTCTTTTTTTTTTTTTTTTACAGCCGTGTCTTTTTTGTAAGTCTTTTTATAATTTATTGAACACATTCATGTAGCTGTAAAATGTGTCAAGTTTTCTACAGAGAGGACATATTTGTCTCACACAGTCTTCCTAATGTTCTGGCAATAGTATAAGCTTGTTTTCACAAAAGCGTTTAGTGGATGTATTTCTAAAATCAGTTGACTTCCCAGCACAGTTTGCACTTTGTGGCATATAGAAAGAAGAGTGTGTAAAGCATCAGTAATTTACACTTTTATTGATTTATCCAGATATTTTTTCCAATAATGCATTACTTAACTAGTTAAATAACTCATCAATCAGATTCCTTTAAATAAAGAAAACACATTTTCTATCGTTGAGCCCCAAAACCACCAAAAAAAAGAACCAAATTCCAAAGATCATGTAAAAGAAAAAAAAGCACTTTGATGAATTCACTGCCAACTCTGACAAGTGTGATCACATGCTTCTCTAGTGTAACAAGTCCAACTTCCAGTCAGAAGCCAAATTAATCCCTCATGTTTTCCTGCAGCTAAACAAAAATATGAGGCTAGTTGAAAGTTTATTATAAAGTTAAACTGCACCAAAAATATCTAACCCCCAAAAACCCATAACTTATTTTTTGCTGAGCTACATTCAACTATTTCCACCTTGTAATTCCTACTCTCTGCATTAGCTCACACACTCACATACACCTGTCGTAGTTAATTGCATCCCATCCTCGTGAAAATGCTTTACAGTGTCACTCATTTTGAACTCTGAATGACTGTAAGACTGCGTGCACATTTATACAGACACCTGTCAGTGATATGATAATTGTATCTTGTAGTTATTATTGCAGCACTTTGAATATGTGGACAGTTCTGCAGCTGGTCGCTGATCTGTCCAACACTACCTTAAAGGTACCACGTTGTAAGGTGCAACCTTCAGAATAAGACGGAGGTCAACATCGTGTCATGACATGATACCTCCTTTGTGTGAGTGAGTGTGTGAGTGATGTGTGTGTGTGTGTGCGTTGTGGTGTGCCGTACGTAAGTGGTTACACAGTTGCACAACCTTGTTGCACCCAGCTGTGTTGTGCTGACCCTTCAGCTGTTTGTAACAGTATATTTATTACCTTTTCCTTGTACATGATAATATTGATATTGATTGATAATATTCACTGTATATTTGTTATTATTTATATGCACTACCAAGTGACAAATCACAGTTTGACTGAACTCGTCTGGTGGTTCTGATTTATTGTATTCAGCGCAGCGAGCTGTTTTGCTATAAGACATGAAGTGACACACTTCAGTTTTGGTAAATTTGAAATGTTTGGTTTGATATCCCAGCCAGAAACATTTGTACAGCCTGAAGCAACAACACTTCACACGAGGTGCAGAAGAAGCTTTTTGTTTTTTGTCTCTTGTTCCTGGCGGATGATGAAGGCTGGATATTTACTGCAGTATATTGTGTACGGTGACGGGTCATTGTACAGCTATAGGAATATTTGCTGAAATATATGACATTGTTTCAAATGTATTTTTTCAGTGTTTTCCTCACAATATATGGTAAAATTGTGTATGTTGTGCTCAACAAATGTTTTCTATCAGATTATTAAAATGGGCATGTATTACAGACTGCTGTGGTCTAAGAGGTTGTTTTTTCTTTAATCATCCTCCTAGCTGATGAAAAGTGTTTCACCTGCATGTTACGGCAGCCAGATGTGTTTCATTCACATCCAGCTGCAGGGAAACAATCTTCACAATCATGCCATCACAACAAACCAACTATTGTGGTTCCAGCTTTGCATCTCTTGAGCGGAAAAACCAAGTGGAAACGACAGAAGGAAGAAAAATAACTTGATTCAGCTGTCGAGTCACTTTCCTGCAGTGACACCAGTGACATCTCCTCCCTCTGATATGAGTTCACTGGTGCTGGACACAGACGCAGCAATGTAAACAGGAAGGGTAGAGATAGTGGTGCTATGTGCTGGGCCCTCAGGGCATTCACTCTCCCATAGCCGAGAGCACCTTGACCCACTGATAAGCATCTGAAATACGTGATCAACAGGAGGGCACGTTGAGTAAAATTAGCATGAAGGCAGATATGACTGTAACAGATCTCCATACCTGACTAAGTGCAAGAAAACAGAGGAGGGAAGACCGATGTAATCTCATCTTCACTGTTCTATGGAAGTTCTGTGGGAGCTCAGTGATAGACCTAATGGCGGTTTATTAAACCTTAATAAATAGTCATGGATATTTATTCTGCTAACAGTAATTGGGTCTTCTCCTCATATTCAGAGCAGTGTTTGTTAAAATCATATCAGATGGGTTGTATTAATCATATCAGGGAGGTTTGAGAAGGCTAACATTACTTAGCTATAAAAACTATATGCAAGGACAAAACTGGGAGTAATCATGGGCCAGTACTGAGAAACACTGACCTACATGTCCTTTGTTCCTGACACAATGCTGGGCTTTCTCATCTAAAATGTGCTACATGTGTGATACATAATGAATGGATCACAGATTCAGTTTTGAAGAACACCTGTGAGACATTGAATGTATTTACTTTGGAGTCTCTAGACGTCTGGGTGACAACAGGAAACCTGAACCATCCTCTTCTTCCTTTAGATCCAGCAAAAATGAGGTAACTGTTTATGGTAAACACTCACACAGACAGGGACTAGTGTTTTCCATGGTGGTGGTCCACAGTGCCATAGCAATGGGCAGTGAGTTTGTTTGAAAGTCTAACACAAGTCTTGTGGTCTGTTGGTGACTGACGTCAGCAGGGCGAAGGCGGACTTCCCCAGCCCCAGCAGCAGTGTCTGTGAGCTGCCTGGGTTCAGACTGGGCCGGAGGCTCTCACTGCCAGTGGATCCAGCTGACAGCCAGTCAGCCTCCTTTCTCCACTCTACCAGCCAGGCCCTGAAAGGGCCCACGGCCTGGGGCCAAGGCAAGAGAGGAAGAAAACCACTTCCAGCAAAACAAACCTGCTCTCTCCATATCCACTTTATAAAAACAAATGTCTTCCTGGAGTTTCTCCTGGCCAGCTGCTGTTTGTTTTTAGTTGGGTTGACAGTAAGGACTGAAGTCAACTGGCCAGTCATTGGTAGGAATACAGGCTAATATGGGGCATTCCAGGATAATTCAATAGCGGTCCAGCCGTGTGTGGGTGTGTGTGTGTAGATGGCAGAGATCAGTTCAGAGTGGCTGAGACAGATGGGTGAGGAAGTGAGCTGAAAAAGACAGTCCTGCCCCGCTCTAAAGAAAATGATGAATCTGGAAACGATCAGATGAGGCAGTTAGTTCCTCTAAGGCCCCTTGTATGTGTATGTGTGTGTGTGTATCTTGTGTTTCATGGACTCCAAAATGCAGGATTAGGACAATAACAGGATGTGTCCTTCCCAGAAAATGTCACAAATCATTGAGTTATCGAACGCAGCGGCAGCCATCATAGATATGGCATTTGTTTCTCCCAGTCTGGATTTTTCCCTCGCATGCAACTGTCTTAAATATCTAAAGATACACAGACTGTGCAATGGCAGCAGTTATATAATACACAGAAGGAGCAAATGCATGAGAAATGTCAAAACAAACCCAAAACATAAGGCATAAGTTTTTTTCTGACCTTTCCATGAGGTAAAGCAGGATTATGCATGCGACTCGAAAATTGAATGACAGTGGTCAGAGTTAGATATGTGGCAGACAAACAGATAATTGTGTGTGATGGCTGCATTTTATTTATCAGACTGACTCATTCCTTTTGCCGCTATTGGATTTATGTGATTAAAGGATAAGTGGATCCCTGGACGTTAGCCTATGTGTGTAAAGCACTTGTCCGTGTCAAATCACATTTAATCATGATGCATTTAAGGATGTGGCACCAGCCTGACATTTGTGCTGCTTCCTCTGGGCTCTTTACCCAGCATGCAGCCGGTCCGGGAATTGTTCAGACATGGAACGGAATATCCCTGTGGGGACGCGGTGGCACACAAGAGCCCGCTGTCATCTCTCATCTCTGTTTGTCAAAAAATAAAATAGAACAACAACAACAACAAAAAAAGAATACAATGCAATCACCCCAGGGGTGCTGGGATCATAGATGTCACATTTGCAAGTTACATGTATGCAGGAATACAGAAACCACATGACGTAGCAGATGAACAGATGCGACACATGACGACAGAGAAAAACCCACAATACATTGTGGGTAAAGATGGAACAGTGATAATGGCTACGCACACACACACACACACAAGTTCCACACACCAGATTTGAATGTCAGGTTTTCTGTTCAGATTGTTGTTTAGCTTTCTCACCAAACAGCTCCTCTGTGTGGGCCCATCCAGATAAAGGTCTACTGTAAACTGCACCCCGTTTAATCTGCATGCCCTCCCTCTTGATTTTGCCCAGATCAATAATTGTCCTCATTTGACACATGGACAAAGAGAAACACAGAGAGCAAGCAAAGAGAGAGAGAAACGCAGCTCTGAAGCTCTCTGCTGTGTCAAAGTAAGCCAGAGCGTGGGTGGTGATTCTCAACATGCACAGTCTGTGGTGGAGGAAAAGAAACTGAGAGAGAGAAAAAAGAAAAAGAAAAAAGGAATGGGAGGCCTACACAAACAGGCCTATGTCACATCTATAGGGGTGAGATAAACAAGGCAGCGGAACATAAACTCCTGAGATGCTATCAAAGGTCATGTGGATCTGAGCCCAGGGTACAGATCTGAGTCTGCCTGTGTTTCATTTCAGCGCAACGTATATGAAAATACACTGAGTTATCTCACATATCTATATATACATTTAACATGTAGAAGTGTACAATGATTTTTAGATGCCATCCAAATCATTATTAAGTAATAAGGACTTTGACTGTGTAGCTGTGGTGTTGAACACGTGGTGCTGTTGACATGATTTTTAGATAAGGTTGTTGTCTTACAGTAACACCGTGCTGCAGAATTTTCCAGACTTCAGGTTATTACGCACCAGCCTTACTCTTTCCACAACAACTTTCTCTACACACACTTGCCGGGAAAAAAAGAATGCTGAGGCTGCTTTTAACACTCAGAGTGACACAAAGTAAACCCCCTTTTTTCTCTTAATCACAGTGAAACTATTATTTTTCTTGTCATCACACATAAGATGAGATTAGTCAGGGTTCTATTGTTGTCATGTTGTAAATTCCAGTAAGGATCTGAGAGCGTCACAGTCTGCAAGCACTGACCAAGCTTCCTCTGTGCCCACTGAGCTGCACTGTATTACAGGAGCGATAAGGCCGCAGCGTTTCCCCCTCCACCCTGACCAGTGCAGACAGCTGCTCTACAGCCCTAGACGCTGCCCTCCTTGACGCTGCACAAACGTGGGCCTCGCTGCATGTTGCTCTTGTGTGGAACTGATGGAGGATGCAGATAAGAGCGGCTGTTGTGGCTGGGCTGTCAAAAAAAAGCATAATGTGATCACGGTCAGATAGCTCTTTGTAAGTAAGCCTGGTGTTTGGGAACCTGTGTGTGGAATGTGAGCTGTAAACATGCCTATAGAGTGTAATGTACAGTGGTGGAAAAGTACTCATATCCCTTATGGTCAACAATATATAAAGACTCCATAACAAGTTCCTAATGCAGGTGCTAGGTGCAAGATTAAAATCACAGCTTGTATTTGAGAGTGTGTGAAAACTAGCTAACAAGTGAAGCTTAAATGAAAGGATAAATGAATGAAATAGATTATTCATGGATGAGCTGTTGAAAAAGATATCTCACAGTCATGGATTAATGGTGGAAATGAAAGGGCACTTGAGTTCATTTGATATGAGTTCATCTGACAAGGCTGTGTGTGTACGTGTGAAAGAAGAAGAAGAAAAAAAAAAAAACGGCTCAGAACCATGACTCTGACCTTTTGTATTTTGTGAAATATTGGATAAAGTGACGTCTTTGGGCCTCAATCAGTTACTTAAATTAAATCATGTGAGCAGTCTGGAGGGGAAATCTCACTTTGGTTAATCTGCGCTGGAAGAACAACTCATGGATGCTGACCACGTGACAAGGGGCCCCAACGTATGCTGCTATTGGTCACAAGCCCTAAAGTTTGGGAACCACTCTGGAGTAATCCAAAGTAAGGTGTCTTTTAAAAGATAATGCTCTTTTTCAATGGGAAATCTCAAATGGAAGCAGGAGGCTGTCAGATTAATGTGGTGGATTAATAGACAGCGTTCCCCTGTGAAACGTGATGAAACGGAGACATGACGTCAACCAACATCAAAACTGTGCTCAAGCTCTGTACTTGAGTAAATGCACGTTGTTACCTTCCGGCCCTGTTAGCTTATGTCTTGCAGTATGCCACTGGGCGGTGTGAAGGCCTACGTGCAGATCAGCGTGCCACCAAAGATGCCATGCCTTGTCTCCACTCTACCATGTCAGTCAGTCTCATTAAGGCGCTGGCAGCAGCAGCGGGCCACTTTTCCTGTCTCTGCCTCTCCCTCTCTTTCACTGTTTTAGTGGCTCAGAACAACAGCCAGACATGAAAGAGTTCAAAGAGTGAAGCTTTATCTGCCTGTTTGCAAAGTGTGCTCAGCACTGCCATTAGCAGGTGGATGGAAAATTGGGTATCAGTGGGGGCCAATGTAAGGTCTTTATTTACTTTGAAGTCACGCTCACACAGGGGCCCTGGGGCAAGCATGTGCTATCAATACTCTCACTCTCTGCGTGACACACAGCTATTGACGACAGCACAGATGGCATACAAATTAATGCAAGAGCTTGGTTTTAAAAGTTAATGAAAGTGTATTTACATGAGAATCCAGGGCTTTTGGGGACCATGGTGCTCTAGGAAACTATTTTCCCTATATACTGTACCTCTATAGTACTTTAGTGTAGATGTAGTATGAGGAGATATTGTTCCCTGCACTTATGTATAAAAAATAATATCATAATTTCATAACCAATATTTTTTATATCTTATTGAGGTGATTCACTTCAATCTCTTTTGACACAGTTTAGGCTCTCCTGTTAAATGATGGTGACAAAATATGAAATGATCATTCAGAGTTGTTATTGAATCAAATGTGGGAATATGTTATATCTTGTTATATTTTATACATCATGAACAAGTAAACATGCCATCTGTTTAAAATCACTGTAATTAAATTAAAAGTTATTAAGTATAAAGCTGTAAGATAATCATATTTTATGGTTTAAAGGGGGCCCAAGGTCATACAGAACACTAGGTTAAGTCTCGTTTATGGTCACAAGTTAAAACCGGTTGAAACATGCACAAGCAAACCCTCTGGATATAGAAACTAAATTATTTTGCGGTGCAGCAGCGACGCCGTGTGGCCACATGGGGAACGACCACGGCGAGACATCAACTGCAGGGACCGCGAGTCGCCAGCGGGCGTCGCTGTTGAGCGCTGCTCTCTGACTTTCACAGACAGCAGAGAGCAGCCAAAGAATTTCTGCTACAGCTGATTCGGTCGCCATCTTTGTCGCGAACATAAACAACGCGTTGGCACTCGAATGCGCCGCTGTTATTGTGGCACCAGGCGACGTCAGCTTCTCTCCCCCGCCGAGGCGTTGAATTTTTCACACCGAGGATGGCAGCCGCTTTGGTCACCTGAGCCACCGTGTCAGTCGGTAAGAAAGCGTCGGTGTCGAGCGGCGGGGTCGTCAGCTGACGGTAACGCCGCTTGTTTAAAGGGGGTTGTTGTGTGCGCGAGCATGATGCCATGACAACGGTGCGGCTGTCATTAGCGTGCAGTATAGCTGTTCGGCGAATTTACTTCGATGTTCGTCCTCTTTTCTCAAACAGCAGGGCCTGGCTTGCTCTTTAAAGCATGTACGGAGAGTAGTAACGCACTTAACATGCACTTAAATGTATTAACCAGGCTAACCAGGCCGTTTGGTACGTCCTAAGCTAACAGCAGCCGCCGCTCGTAGCTCCGGGCTCTCCTCGGTGATCCCTGCTCTGAATGTCTGCTCTGTATTCGCAGAGATGGGGATCCTTTGCGGGTTGCCTCACCGGGAGGGAGCGGAGG